>CAKNWT010269269.1:0-10113 GCA_932066315.1 Andricus coriarius
AATTTATAAGTGAAAGTGTTGAATTTTAATGCATAAAGAAAAATTGAACAATTATTAATTTGAAACTACTTAAAATTGTCAAGAATTAACTTCTAATATAAAAGTGTTCAGTTTTAAACAACGTTATTTAAAATCGTTCAATTTTCAATGTTTCTAACTTGAAATTGCTTAGAGTGGTATAATTTTGAACTTTTAAAATTACGTTTATTGATTAATTCTTCAATTTAGAGCATTGAAAACGACAACATGGATTTTTATGTTGCAGTTTAACGGCCTTTAATTTTACATTGTTCCATTAAAAAGTGTTGAAAGCTTGCATTTTATTCGTGTAAAATATTCAAAGTTTAAATTAAAAAAATTTTAAACTTCAATTTTAAGAGTTTAAAATTCAACAGAGTTTCACTGTGAGTGCTTTAATTCGCAGTTCAATTTTGATTACTTTAAGTGAAAACATGTGCAGCTTTAAGAGTCCATCTTTTTTAATTTAAATGACCTTGACAAATTTTCGTTAACCGGGAAATGACCGGGATTTTTTTTCCTCGATTAACACTGCCACCTTGAAAGACCAGGGTTGCTTCAGAACCTGGAAAATCTGGGAAAGTCCTGGACTTTTGAAAAAGAGCCTTGAAATTTGTATTGCCATTTCTTTTCGTAGTTTTTATAATTATTTTAGCACTCTTTTGCTTATTTTAAAAATTCAAATTGCTAGGAATTGATTAAGTTACTTTGTTCAAAAGTTTGTTTAGAATGGAATAATAGTCGAAAAATCTTTTAAAATTTGCATTGATTAATAATTGTATATACAGTACTGGCGTCAATTATCTACACGCCTATTTTTTGAGGTGTTGGTAAAGTACATTATTTTTTATAATATTAACAGGAATTTTTTTCCTATAGCAGCATACAAATTAATAAAATTCTGCGTCTAATAAGCCTAAGTTGAAGGCAAAATGTTAAGGTTATATTTTTTGAATTATTTACAAATATCACTCAAATTTATTAAAATATGATAAAAATGATTTTTTTAAATATTTATAAGTATTTACACATTTTTGAAATTTTGCGACTTTTTTGCAATATCTTTTTATAAAATTGTAATTTTGCCTTTAATTTGAGTTTATTAAACACAGAATCTCATTACCTTTCGCGTTATTATGAGGAAAACAATTTGATGATAATATTATAAAAATTAAGACACTTTAGCAACAGTTCAAAAGACAGGCCTGTAGATAATTTCTGTCGATAGTGTACAAGAATTTTTCTGGAAATTATAATAAAAACAGTACAATGCTTTGAAATTGACTTAAGTTCAAATTTTGAATAGAATTTTTTAAAATGTTCTTCTGGAAAATGTTCAAAAGTTGACCTGGGAAACCTGGAAATGTCCTAGAATTTTTAAATCCGACTTGTGTAGCAACCCTGTAGATTTACAAAATTGAAAAACACCATCACTTTTTAACAAGGTTGATTAATTTTATAATTTGCAAATAGGTTTCTCGATCAGGGAATTAAATCCTATTGGCAGTACGCCTCTTTCTTTCTCTCTCTCTCTCTCTCTCCTATTACAGAAGCAGGCGCCACGAATTCGCCTCCTCGCGGTGCTTCGGTTAATCTCGGCTTGGCTCGGGTTCTTCGGTTCGTCGAGTGTCGACGAAAGTTTCGACAGTATGCGCCGTGCTGCCTTGCCGGCAATTTCATTTCTAGTGAGTGTTATGCGTTCCTTCTTGTTCGAATAACACGAGTGACCAAAATAAAAAAATCAACGATACGCAGTTTATTCTCTCAACGCGACGCAATTTTAACAAGCCTTCAACACTTAAAGTACGTTCAGTTTTTTTTAATTAAAAAAAAAAAAAAAAAACCGCCGCGAATTGTTTTGATCTAATGATCTACAAGCACGTGATCGAACTCTTTTAGTTTTGTGCGAAGAAAAACAGCGGGACCAGAATTCCTCCAACTAAACTATTTCAAGTCATTGGAAATCCAAATTAATTAACTGAAATAAAATTTTTTTTTCAAAAATTGTGTCTTAAGAATTTTGTTCAATTCCAAAAGTGAGTGTTGCGAATTTCGGAAGTGCGAGTAAGATTAGAGAAGCCCCAAAGTAGTCATCACGTTATTCCTGGACGACTTTGGGATACTTGCCATCCAGTGTTAACATTTCTAACGAGTCTCTCAACTCCCTTTGGGATCTTTATTATCACTGCCACTGAAATTTATCGTTGATTCTCGATCCGATAAAGAAGCAGTTATACAACTTCCTTTTTGGACCGAGATTTTGAACCTCTTTTCGTGGAATCTTTCAGAGCTGGTGTCGATGAGAAGCGGTGGAATCGAGTGGTACCAAGGCTCGGATAAAACGAGGCAGCTTCAAACGCGCGAGTCAATTTCGAGACGAGCCAGAGGACGTCCTTGAGATTGAAATTCGAGTGACGACCCACCGCCGATATCGCGTTTGCCACGTAGGAACTACGTCGCTCTGGAGTTGGCGAAAAAGAGAGGGAGGTGCACACGTATCTCGAATTGACGAGATATCTCGTGAGCCGCATACACACAAACACACTCCAGTGAGCGTCTTGAGCGTGCCGAGTTGCCTGGTAGCGAGAGTTGAAAATTCCCCGTGGTACCTCCAAAGGCCAGGATCGCGCCGTTTGAACCGAATGCTCCGTCGAAACATGGCCACGTGACCGTCGCGAGGTTTGTAAACAGTTGGACCACGTGGTTTCCCCCCGGGAGTGGAACGCCGATACCAGCCAGTTCTTGTGACCCAACGTGAGTCCCGGACTGTGCGTTGACTGTTCATCTCTGTGTATCCGTGATTAATTCAGTTTAACCAAAATTTTCTTGGAAAAGTTGCAAAAATCGGTGAGTGCTTTGAGAGTGACTTTACCAATCGAGTGAACTCGGTTTTGCCCCGAAGTTCGGGATCAAGTGTTCTTATTACGATCACAAGGAATCCCGACCGCCCAGGTCGGAGAAGACGGAGTCAAAGTGGAGTACACCGAGAGCGGAAACATGATGGACTCGATGCCGGTACCGGTGACGGGACCGGGATCGGTTTCCACGCAGCAAGGTGTGCCCTATGACCTTGAGAGTGGCTTCGAGCCGCAGACAAGAGCAAGATCAAACACGTGGCCCTTGCCAAGACCGGAGGGATATGTTGATGGTAACGTACCTGGTGGAGTCGGGGGCAAGGATGGTATTGAGGGTGGAACACCACCCCAACAGGGTACATTGGGCCAAGGGGGTGGTCTGCTTCCGGTCAAGAAGAATTCGTCGAGGAGAAATGCGTGGGGAAATTTGAGCTATGCTGACCTCATCACTCAGGCCATCACGAGTGCTCCGGAAAAACGGCTCACCTTGTCGCAGATTTACGAGTGGATGGTCCAGAATGTGGCGTATTTCAAGGATAAGGGCGACAGCAATAGCAGTGCTGGTTGGAAGGTAGAGTACCTATTGATCCTTTATATCTAGAATTAGAGTATCTGTGGATAACAGGCAGACGAATCCGTTGTTTTTTAACTGAAATTAATATCACTACTGATAAATTGTGTTAGCCTCATCACCTGATTGTTACATGACTGTCAGTTCACGGGTTTACCTGGGAGTACATTATCATTAAAGTAAATGTAAAGCTACTAAAATTCATTGCCATACTGCTGGGGTGACTTTCAGATTCACTGTCGAAATGTTTCTATTTACCTCTACTGTGGTTTTGGTTGATTTTCACTTTGAACTCTAGGTTCTTTCCGACTTTTCGTTAGGGAGAAAGTCTCCTGTGGTTCTGTGACAGAGAAACTTGTGTGAAAGGGCCTATAATTTGGGAATTTGACTGAGGACACTCGTTGGGGAATACCTACTTGAATGGATTATCGCGGTACAATGAGCTTGGTTTCTGAATCCCTGGGAGGTCTCTAAAGATTCCCACCTATTCAAACTTAAACCCGTTCGTGGTAGATTCTAGAATTTCATTTTTTTCAGTATTTCGTACCCTAAAGTGCGAAATCAATTTTTTACTTGTACCAAGACAGTTCGGGAGAAGTTCGAACGGGAATTCCCGTGGTAGGGTTGCTACATGTCAAGGAATTCTGGAAAGTCGGGGAATCTTAAACTTGTCAGGAAATGTCAGCGAAAACCTGATAGAGTCAGGGAATTATCAATAAACTGAAGTTGATGTTTACAAATTCTGTAAGGTTGTTCTTATACATAAAAGAAAATTTTATACGAACGGTCTACCGTTACGGAATTTTCCGTAAGGCTAACCCCTTTTCCAGCTCATTCCGGACTTTCAGCCATTTGGAGTTTAATTTCCAAATTTTTGCAGATCGGAAACATGATTCTGTTTTTTTCTCAAGTTTAAACAGTGTTTTTGGGAGGAATTATTTAATTAATAATGAGTTTATAGTTTTGTTTAAAGAGGAAGATTTTCAATTTAATAAACCTTTTGATAGATTTATATATTTTGTACAAGGGCACAATGATTTCTTAGAATTTTGGCCTGTTTGAAAAAAATTCAGTATTAATTTTAATAAAAAGTTTTGAATATATTATTGAATGTATTAAAAGGGATAGGAATTAAAACTTGGCAAGATTATTATTCTAATTAAAAAAAAAATCTCACCAAGTTTTCATTTTTTCTTCCTTTAACATATTCTCAAAATTTCGCTAATTTTATCAATTTAATACATTTTAAAATTTAGATATCTGTTAGAATTACTTGACAAAATTTAATTTCACAAACTATGTTGATTGTACTGTTGATTTTACTGATAACGTTTTACTTAGCGGAATTTTTTTGATCGTAGCTGTTTTGGGTGAGATTTCACTTATTTTTTAATAAAAATGTCGGTTAAATCAAACATTCGTTTCAAAGTAATAAGAATATTTAATACTCAATCACAATAAAATACATATATTATACATTATATTATACATCTATATAGTTATCAGTATACTATGACTAATATCTTGTTATCTGTTGGTGTATACCTTTTGGGTTTATTATTACTGCTACTGTTTTTCACTTTTCTATCTCACCATAGAGATAGATTCCTTTATAGGGAACAGAAATTCTCTGTTATTGTATTCATATAAGTAATACATTGTCAATTTCAATAGCGAGCTTTACCTAGTTATCATTTGCTGTCCATTAATTAAACAATGTAATTTGTTAAATTAACTATATTGACTATTACAGGTTGATTAAACTGCTAAAAACCGTATTTTGGGATTAAAAAGTGAAATATCTCGAGAAATAAGACCATTATCGAGTTCATTTGTCCTGAATTTTTCAGATAAATCGGTTGAATATTGTAGGCTATAGTTCGGCTGAACTGCTACAAATGTTACATTTTGTATGTTTTCTGAATCTTCTGTGTCCAGTTTCCAAAAAATGAACAATGTGTATGTACAGAATTTATTTTCAAACAATTTGTTGTTAATTCCATAAGGTTGTATGTGAGTCGATAAATTATTGACTGAGATATCCACCAAAGGGGCTAAGTGCATAGATAGTTCGAGAAAAGATATTCGCGGTTTTTACAGCCAAAAAATTACTTTAATTTTCATAACAAAGACTTCATATTTAATGTTTGCAAATGGTTCAAAATGGTTATCATTTGCCTATTTATTTATTTAAAATTGTTTAAACAGGCCTCGAAACATGGACCCCTAATGCTATAAATAGGTGGATAATGAATAAGTAAAAGAGTGAGAGGTTGGTTTGTTCAGAGTGTTTTCCTTTTTTCTCTGATAAACTTTTTTACGCATATTAATACATACTCTGTTCGAAAATTTAAGTACTCTTAAATTACAGATGTAACTTCAATTTCAAGTACTGGTAACTGAAAGCGATTTTAATGCACTTCTAACTGAGAATTCATTTATCAAAATCCTTTACAATTTATATCCTATTTTTTATATGTTAAAATAATATTCTCAATTTAAGTCGACGCGTTTTAATTCTAATGTAGTGTGTATGAAATTTAATGTGAATGTGTGGAACAAAATTTCGAGATGGTTTCGTTCGAAATTATACTTCTTTTAAGCCTTTTTCGAAAATTTGAGAAATCAGTTGACCTTTCCTTATGTTAGAAATCGATCTTGTATCAACTTTTTTCGTACCTCTTAAAGACCTTTTTCATAGTTTTATTCAGAATCGATTAGTTGCTTATTGCTCATCCTTAGGGATCCATGAAGATACTATCCGGTTCACATTAGTGAGTCGAAAAATGGGGAAAAATTCCTTACGACCAGTTTGATGCATTGATATAATTCGGTTAGGAAATCTTTCTCCGCATTTCAAATATCTACGCATGTGAAATCCATTCCAGTGTAAATTGTATCTCAAATGTTAGAGGAAATAATTTATTTTATTAGAAATCTTAAATTATAACGCATGAATTGCAAATTATTTAGCATCATTCCTAGATGTTGATTCATCTCCACTTGATTTCAAATTTTTTCACAGAAAGAGCACGATCTCCACGTGATGAGTCTGATCGATAGTAGCATTCGTGGAATTCCATGTGATTACAATAATACGTGATTCACGAAATTACTCCCTATATTTCGACCATAGATGATCTAAGTTATTGAACATAGGGAACATTAAGGGTTATATTCGTCTAATTTTTATTCTTGCTAATGCTTTTCATAATTAAACGGAAGGATATTCCCATAATAAGATCCAATTTGGATAGAATCAGGTCCTCCATTTTCTTATCATTGCGTCCCCTTGGAAAATCGAATACAAGTCGTATAGTTGACGACTTTCGAGACTTCCGTCGAACTGGAGGCGATAAAGCTTGGTAGATCCGCTCTAATCTCCAGCCTGGATGGCGACGTCTAATTCAGAACGATAAATTCCAGAGCTCCAGAGATAGTCTTACCTTGCGGCCGTATTGATCTTTATCGAGCGGATACTTTATATAATCTTGTGCATGTATACCCGATCCTTCAAAGGTGCACTCACTTGGCTGTCCATTACCTGTTTGCGATTCCATCGAATGAGAGATCGGCAATTCGCATTAAAGTGTCTCCCCGCTCCCGTCCTTCGAGAGGTCGATATCTTCACCCTTAATTGGCTCCGATGGTTGCCTTCGAGCCCCTTTATTCCTTCGATGAGTACTTGTCATTTGAGGCAGCTCTAAAGATATCGATTACAGGTTCTGGAAAAATTTGAAAATGTAAATTTAGGTCCAAGATCTTTGTTCTTGGACGTAATCTATCTTCGAGATAAATATCGATTGTATATTATTTAGATGCTTACATTTAGGGGTTTTAAAAAGATAACTTCTGATTGCAGGACTCCTACTTAGTCACTATTATCTATATATTTATCAGTATATTATGACAAATATCTTTTTATCTGTTGGTGTATACCTTTTGGGATTATTACTATTGCTACTGTATTTCACTTTTCTTTTCTATCTCAACATGGAGGTAGATTCCTTTATAGGGAATAGAAATTCTTCGTTATTGTTTTCATATAAGTCATACATTGTGTTGAACCGGTGGCGATGGAAATCAATCATGAAGCTATAGAATATGATCCAGTTGAGCGTTTAAGGATGCTGGTACTAATGCGTGCACCTGGAATCCGTATGTCGCACGGGTGTCATTATGTCATCCAAAAGTTGTGTGTGAAATACGAAGTAAAAGAAGAGCAACACTGTTGGTGAAGCGTTAATGACTCGACCGGTCAAGTGTCAGTGCTGGTATCCGCACACAATGTGGCGCAACACTTGCCACTATTTTTGCATACTACGTCGTGTGTAGATGTTCTGAACTACACTGAGAAAAAGGATTACTTGAGTCAAAGAAATGTAGTACTGATTGCGTCCAATCAAATATTTTTTTGATCTAAAGAAATTTTTTTATAACAAAAGAGAGCTTTTTGTCTGAAAAGCATCATTTATTGAAGTAAGAAAAATTGTCTTCGATCAAACGAATATTTGATTGGACGTAATCAGTACTACATTTCTTTAAATCAAGTAATCTTTTTTCTCAGTGTAGATGTTCTGAAAAATATACGAGTACTAGCCTCCAGAGCTGACATATCGTAAAAGTGTTATAAAAATCTATATTTTTTATTCAGATAAATTTATACTGAAATTTGCTATGCAATACCCTAACATTTTAAAAATCCGGTAAAATTCTTTAATTACTCTTGAAATTTGTTCAGATCCTCTAAAAAATCCTGGAAACTTGTCAGTCTTTTTAAATCCCTTGAAACTCGAAAATCACTTAAAATCCTATGCATCTCTTAAACATGGTGGACTCCCTTGCAATCTCTGAAATCCTTAGAAGTCTCTAGAAGAACCTTCAAATTTGATTTCATTTATTCCCTTAAATCTTTCAGAAATCTATTGATATCCTGGATACCTTTTTAAAATCGGTCGAAATTTTCTAAAATCCTACGAAATTCTTTGAAAATCCTTAAGAATTTTTTAACCTCGTTAAATTCCTTGAAATCCTTTGAAAACTGTGCGAAAATTCTTTATTATAAATAATACTTTATGTTCCTTTGGAACAATTGATGATTTTGGGTTCCTTTTTAGCAAGAGAATGCTTTTTGTTGCAGCTCTCTTGAGACCAAAAATGGGTTCTAATAGAAACCCTATTTTTGGTGAAAAACTAGAATTCTCTTTTTTACGGTATAATTTTGTGTGTGTCTATTTTTAAAAAAGGATACCTTCCTGCTGTTATTTTCAATGCAGCTTTCAAAATTCCTTCAAAAATGATAAAATTGTTAAAATCCTTTGAAAGTATTTAAAATACCTTAAAAGCTTTAAAATCCACCTAAACATATTAAAAGCCCTTCAATTCTGTTGAAATTTCTTGGAAACGCTCCAGTTTTTTCAATTCCTTGACATTCCTTATAATCTATGGAACCTTTTAACTTCTTATGCAATCCTATGAATCCCTCAAATATTACAAAATCCTTTGAAATCCTTCTAAATTTAATAAATACCGTGAATATTCCGTAAACTCTTTGAAATCTTCTGAAATAGTTTGAAATTCCTTACAAATTTGTAAATTCTTGAAATTTTTTATAACTACATACGTAATTCTTTTAAATTTCATGTCATTCCTTGGAATCTTTCAAAATACACTATTTTCTTCACTCAATTCTTTCAAATCCTTTCACATTTTTTTTAATTTCTTAAATCTTGTGAAATCCCGTATAACATCTTAAAATCTTTAATATCTTTGAAATCCTCTGAGACCCCATGAAATCCGCAGAATTCCTTAGAAGTCTCTTAAAATTTCATAGTATTTCATTTACTCCCTAAATTTGTTTAAAAAATTCTTTGAAATTCATTAAAATCCCTTGAAATCTTTTATATCTTTGATACCATTTAAAAAACCTTGGAAATTTTTAAAATATCTTAAACCCTTTTAATTCATTTGAAATCCATTGCTATTTTTCAAATCTTTAAGGTCCTTGGAAATCCTATAAAATCGCGTAGGTCTGGTAAAATCCCTACAAATTCCTTGAAATCCGTTGAAATCTTTTAAAATACTCTAGAAGTTTTGCAACCCTATATAGTATATACAATCCTTTCGAAACCCCGAAATCAGTTGAAATTCTTTAAAACTCCGTGGAATCTTTCGAAATCTCGTAGAAATTTTTAGAAATCCCTTAAAATGTTTTGAAGTCTTTGAAATCCCTTGAAAGTTCGATTTTCGAGATGGCCGATTTGTTATTTTAGCCAATTTAGCGCAGAAGCTTTAAAATATGTTTAAGGGAAAAGTAAAAAATATTTGCAATTTGCGAAAATAGTAACATAGACCTTTCATTTAAGAAAACAATACTGCGCAAATGACAGGATAAAATCCATTAAAGAAGTAAAAGGTAGGAGCACAGAAAGAGTTTTGTTTTGGAAATTTCAAAAGTGTCACCAGATGCAACCCGTACTTGAAATGTATATCAAATTGTATGTTCTTTACAAAATCCTGTTTAGAATTTATAAAGGTGAAATTCGTGATAATTATTTAGAAATCTTGTTCAAAATTACGTGGATTGCAAAAAATGTCATTCACGGATGAGGTTACGACCGTCTCGCATATATAACCTCACACTCGTTTCGCTTTTTTGCAAGCCTCGGA
>CAKNWT010269273.1:2138-16681 GCA_932066315.1 Andricus coriarius
TAGTATAGTATAGTATAGTATAGTATAGTATAGTATAGTATAGTATAGTATAGTATAGTATAGTATAGTATAGTATAGTATAGTATAGTATTTTTGGAAAAGTAATTGTTTAAACAAATTATATTTATTTAAACAATTACTTTTCCAACACTACTTTTAAAATCGTATTTTCTGAATTAAACATAATATTGAATGATTTCAAGGAGTAATAAATTAAGTATGGATGGTTTACATCTTTTTTAGCGCATCATTTAATAAATCATAAAAGTCATAATAAAATTTAAATTATAAAAGTGTATTTTTTATTGCTTTCTTCATATTCTTGAACGAATAAATATTGTTTAAAGAATGACACGACGTTTTAAACAGAATTTACCAGTCCTCGAAATCATTCCATATTATATTAAATTCAGAATATACGATTTAAAAAATATTGTTGGAAAAATAATTGTGTAAACAAATTATATTTGTTTAAGCAATTGAAAAATGGTTAATATATTCTTTCTATATACTATACAGTCAGAAAAATAATTATATGTATTTTATTTCATTTCCTTTTTTTCATTTTTTCGAAAAAAGTCTGCTTAAGCAAATCAAAATTGTTTAAACAAATAGAAATTTATTAAACATTAAAATATATGTATCAAAATTATATAATTATTCAACAAAAAGTAGCATAGGATACCAATTTGAGAAAAAACTGGACATGTCTGGGTCAATTTGTAGAAATGTTGAGAATAAACAATAAGTAATTGTTTAAATAATTACATAATGTTTTTTTAAATATTTACTTCTCCAAACAATAACAAACTATTACATTTCAATCAGAAAATACGATTATTTTTTACATTTTTGGGAATAAGTCATTGTTTAAATAAGTTACATTTATTTAAACAATTAAAAATTGCTTAAAGTGTCATGGGAAATATTTAAATTGTCCATTAGTAATTATTTGTATGAAAAAGATGACGGAAATTGCTAAAAGTAACAATAATACGTAAAAATGTAGTTTTTTGATTTTTGGGTCATATTTGGGGCGCTGTGGGGGGTAAGGGTGGGTTAAAAATAAAAGTTATTAGAATGGTTTTATTTCATAGGTATAATACTGTCATATGAAGGTCTAAGATTGTCAAAAGATAATTGGGTAGGCCCTAAGTTATTTATTATATTAGTAATAATAAATGTAAAAAATAAATTAAGTAACCCTTAAGAAAATATATTATATAATAATTTTCCTATGATGAATTTCCCATAATGGTTTTGTGATTATAGAATATTTCATTATATAAAATCGTTATATAGAAAGACATTACAGGATCATTAGTATTGGAATAAATAATAAAAAAATATTGAAAGAATTAATGTAAACGGTAGACAAACTACAAACGAACGATTTATTTTAGACCACTCATAATCTCATACGGAAGTACCTAACATAAAAATAGCTATCCCTTAAACATTGTGATTTTTTTAAAATTTTTGTTTTTCAATTCCTCCATATCCCTTGAAATCCCTTAAAATAAAATTTACTTTATTCCCTAAAATTCTCCAGAAATTTTCTAAGGTCGCTTCAAATCCATTAAAATCTTTGCAAATCGTAAAAATCCATTGAATTAAGTATCAATAATTTGAAATTTTGTAAAATTTCTTAAAATACCTTAAAATCCCTTGAAATGTTTGGAATAGCTAGGCATCCCTTGAAACTTTATTTTATTTTATTTATTTTGCAAAGTTCTCTAGAAATCCCTTAAGATCGAGCTTGAAATCTTTATAAATTCTTTAAAATCTCTTGAAATTCTCGAAATCTCTTAAAATTCTTTAGAATCTGTTAAAATAGCTCAAAATATTTTAAAATCCCGTAAATCCTTTAAAATAATTGAAAGTCCTATAAAATCCCTTGAAATATTTGTAAATCCTACAAAATTCGATGACATTCCTTGAAAATGTTGAAATCTCTTAAAATATATAAATATAAAATCATTAAAAAAGTTAAAATAAGTAGAAATAATTTGAATACTCTTGAACATAAATTAAATTAAACGTTTTAAATTTCTATTTAAAAAAATTCAAATCCTTACAAATCTTTGGAATCTCTGGAAATAATAAAAAAATTGTGATTCAATACAATCTTTTATATTTGATAAAATTCCTCGAAATACCTAAAATCCCTTAAAATTTTTTTAATTGGTAGGATTACCTTGAAATTTTATTTCAATTAATTTATTTCCCAAAGTTTTATAACTTGTAATGTTTTTTTAATGTCTTTTCTATAAAATGTCTTGCCCATAATCAAACATAAGAGTCAGAATTTTTATTTTATTAATCTTTCTTGAAAAAAAAATTATTCATATTTATCAATTGTTTCAACAATTTATGTCCTATAATTTTTTAAAGAATGTCAAGAGTAATATTTATTTAGGATATTTTGCAATTCTTTAAACAATCTACATTTATTCAAACAATTTTCCCGCTTTAAATTGCCAACAGTTATTATTTTCTGGAATCAATATTGCAGTTAATAATAAAATTATTTTTTTAAATTAATTAGAGTATAAGCTCTGAGATAAGAAAGTACTGAATACAAACTGTCTTTAACAAAAAATATTACCTTCAACATTCATTAACTGCGTCATTAATTCCAGAAAATAGTAATTTTTCAAGATTAACGAAGGAAAAAATTGTTTAAACAAATTAAAATTGTTCAAATAATTGCCAAATATCCTTTAAAAAAATTATATTACTCTCAACATTCGTTATATGTATCATTAATTCCAGAAACTAATAACATTTCACGATTTACAGGTGAAAACATTATTTAAACAAATGAAAATTGTTTAAATAACTGCCTAATATATTCAACAAGAAATATTACTCATAATATTTATAAACTGCATCATTCGTCATGAAAAAAAATTACCTTTTACGATTTACGGAGAAAAAAGTGGTTTTTACAATGAATAATGGTTTAAACGATTGAAAATTAGTTTAAAAATACTTGGAAATTTATCACTTATTAAATAAAAATAAATAATGTTGACATTTTTCTCTAAAATGCCGACTTTAGAATGAATTTTACATAAAACTGCTATTTTGAATTTTTTGGGAGATTTTCAGGGCGCAATATAAGGAGGTTGGGGGGAGGGGAATCAAAAGTTATTAGGTTGAAATTATTCCTTGAACTTTCCTTAGAAAGTGACTATATACACTTCAATTTACAAAATATTATTAACAAGTACTCCTTTTTTCCATTTTTTCGAAAAGTGAGCTTTTCCCATTCAAAATCTTATGTTAATGTTAAAAGCGTGGGGCCCAGGTTAATGCTGACCGATTTGAAAAAAAATTGGGAATTTTGTTCGGAAAAGGAATAATTTGGGGAGGACCCAATCACCAACAATCGAAAGTCAATTTTTTTTAACAGCCCCAAGCCGATTTTTGAATGTAAAATGCTAAACTTTGTTAAAGAATATAGCAATATTTTTTTTTCAAAAATCGTCTTGAAGGACCCCTGAATTTTTTTTTTTTAAATTATGACAAAAATTAGGGCTCATTTTCACACTAAAAGAAACAAATATCAAACGCGATATTTGTTTGAGTATAAAGTTAGTATATAATTATGATGTTTATAAAGAGAATTTGACCGAATATCAAAAAACAGCCATCTCGATACCAACAATTTTTCAAAGAAAAATATTTGATCAGAAAGTCAACTAGTTATAATATGATATTGTGATGCCTGTAGTCTAAAAATATCCATCAAGTTCTATATTTCTGGACTGGCTGACACATAATAATTAAATTAAAACGATTAGGCTACTATACTTTTATTTAATTATTATACCCTATATTGTGTAAAATATAAACATGTAGAATGAAACTTTTAGCTTTTCATTAATATTTTTATATTTTTAAACATCATAATCCATTTTTATAAATCAACTTCTGCTAGTAAATAGTTCTACAACTAGTAAATAGTAATAAACCAATTATCACAGACATCTTCTTCTTTTTAATTTGTTTAGAATTGAGCTTTGCAGCTTTAAAATATTATTAATGACTCTACTTTCACAAAATTTGATGATAAATTTAAAAAAATATATTTTTATCAAGGCCATGTGACGAGTGGGTCACGTGCCCAGTTTCCTACCTTACCGACACTTTTTTTATTTGTAAACTTATGTTCACACGAATAGCCACATCGAGTTGAAAGTTTGGGATAATAAATAAGAAGCAATAAGGAACGCGGCTCTGGTCCTAAATTTGTATAATTATGAAAAAAGCAAAAAAAAATTATTTACACAAAAAACTTTTTTCATAATTATAAAAATTTAGGGCCAGAGCCGCGTTCCTTGGTGCTCCTTATTTATTATCCCAAATTTTCAACTCGATGTGGCTATTCGTGTGAAAATAAGTTTACAAATAAAAAAAGTGTCGGTAATGTAGAAATCCGGTCACGTGACCCACTCGTCACATGACCTTAAAATTGAAAATCTTATTTAGTATATTAATTAAAATCACCATTATTTTCATGTTTTTTTAACTAATCATATAAGAAAAACGATAATACTGAAATAAAATAATAACCAAAAGCAAAAATATTAGTTTAATTGACAAAGGCGCAACGTTAGCTGTTTCATTTTATGATAAGTTTTTGTATCATACATAATGTCACCTATACAATCGCACCTGTAATATACATGTAGAATCGTAACTCATCGACTGCTTAAATGAACATAGCTACAAAGGAAATAAATTAGTCATTGTTTCTAGTTTGTGACAATGAAAACCAATATTTTTCCTTTGAGAAACCTGTAGAACATTCCACATCACTTACATTAGTTCGGAGAAGTTTGCTACACTCTCCTTTATTTATAAATAACGTCTATCGATCCTTAGTACATATATATAGTACATTATGGGCAATGTGTTTCTCAAAATATACTTTCTAATATCTATATTTTGTTAACTAATTTCTATTGATTCCTATGTAAACAAATATGTAGATGGAACGAAATTATCGAAAATCTCGCACTTATTGTTTTTGACTACCTGATTGGTATACTGCGTGAAGATAACTTTAAGTGACTGTTTTCAGTTTATTCTGTTGAATTTTCGAGAATTTTTTAAATCCAAATTTCCAAATGAGGAGCGTTTATTTTGAAAAGGTATTTCTAAAAGAGAAAATTTAAATTGTACAGGATTCTTTAATAATAAAGGCAACGATTCTGCTCTTAACTTTTTAGCCAATTGTTTAAAAAATGACAAAAGGTTTCTATTCATATTCTTGATAACATTTACTTCTGAATGTTTCTAAACATTATTGATGAGAGAAAAATTTTTATTTTAATTCTTTTTTTAATATTAGGAAATTATTTCTTTCTTAATATTTTGCCAGTACACTATAAATTAGTTAAGCTTTAATTCTTGCAGGGTTTTAAAAAATTTAAATTTTTGAAGATTTTTAAATAACATTTTCAATCTTTTTAAGGAGTTTGAAAAGTGTTAAGATGATAATTTTTTTTAAACGATTCCAGCGAAAATTTTAATTGATTTTTTATTTTGAAAAAATAATTTAAAACAAATATTTTTAAAGATTCTAAAACATTTCAAATGATTTCCTGAAATTTCTCAAATGAATGTAGAAGATTGTAAAGCAAAATTGGTTAATATTCCATGATTACAAAATTAAAAAAAAATCGAATAAGTTTAAGAGATATTTAGAAGTTTTGAAAACATACAAAAATAATATTAAGCTTAAAAAGATTTCAACAAATTTAAAACAAATCGTTGATCTTTCAAGATTTCAAACAAAAAGTTTAGAAGCTTTTTAAGAATTTTGCAAGATTTCTAAAATTGTAAAAAAGGAAACTGGAAGATTTTAAGGCAATTTTTTTATTTTTACGGGACTTTGTAAACATCGTAAGAAAAATTCGAATCATTTTAAAAGATATTTAGAAGTTTGAAAAAAAATTTTAAATAATTAAATATTTGTTAATGTTTTAAGAAACTTAAAAAATGTAAATTTTTAAAGATTTCGAAATAAAATTTTGAAGTTTTTAAAAGAATTTGAGGGGTTTCAAGATAATCAAATTTTTTCTAAAGATTTATTAAAAAATTTAAAGTTATTCTTTAATAAAAAACAATAAATTTTAAGGTAATATGTAAACAGATTTTAAAACATTACAAAAGACTTCAAAAATTTTGAGAAACGAATCCGGAAGATTTCAAGACGATTTTAGGAATAATTCGAGTCAGTTTAAAATATATTACGAAATGTTTTAATTTTCAAGAGATTAAAAATATTTTTAAACTTTGAAAAATTTCAGAAAATTTATAATATATTTTTTAAGGTTTCTCAAGCGTGAAATAGTCGTAAATATATTTTTAACTGGCTCAAATTATTCCTAAAATTTGGTAAAATCTTGTAAAATAAGAAAAAAATGGTTTAGAAATTTTCTAGATACTTTTTCGACATATCTGAAATCTTGAAAAATCTTTTTGAATTTTCTTGAAAACCTTAGAAATATTGTATTTATATAACCTCAAAGCAACTTAAAAAATAAATAGTTATTCGAAATTTGTATTTTGTATTAAAAATCATTTTTCTCTTCAAATTAAATTCGCCTTAAACTTTTTTTTTCTTGACTGAAAAATCTTTTTTGGTTGAAATTCGTTTTTTTTAATTTGAAAATTCATCTCTTTTGGTAGAAATTTCATATCCCAGGGACAACCAGGGAGATAAATGGGATCGAATGGGATATCCCGGTATATCCTATTGCTGTGAGGGAAGAGAATAACAGTTTTTGAGGCAAGCTTTTCAAAAAAAAAAAAAGAAGAGTCAGAATTTTTATTTTATTAATCTTAATTTCGAAAATCCTTCTCAATTTCAGCAACTTGTAAGTTGTTTAGGTAAGTTTACTTAAGTTTTTATTACTTTAAACATTTATTGTTTTAAATAAAGTAAAGATTTTGTTTTATGAACTTCATTTAATTTTATAAATAATTTTCAAAAATGTTCTTTTTTGTGATTAAGAAGTGTTAAATGTACGGCACTCACTTCTTTTAAACTATCTCTGGAGATTATAGTCTTTATTGTGAGAAAGCCTGCTCTGCGCTCCTATCGTTTTTTTCAAGGAACTATCGTATCTTCGATTTGCGTATTATATTTTTTGTTTGAATCAAACAAATTATTTGTTTGAATCAATAAGGTAGATATTTTTCATTTATTAAAATAAAATAAATTTTTCGTTAATACAAACAAAACATTTGTTTCTTTCCATCATATGATATCAAAATTTTTTATTTTTTTTTTATTTAAACAACCACTGTTTTCAGTGTATACCTACCACATGTTGCTTTGTTGCTTCTATAAATGCACAATGCATATTTCTATCTCTTTCATTTTCACTGTCCTTTCTTGAAACATCTTATATACAGATGTACTTTATACGTATTATTTGCTGAATGCGACTTTCATTATTGTCAATCAACCGACGCAATGCAGTATAAACCGGCAAAATCGCCGGGAATAAGTGGTCACAATGTTTTAAATTGAGAATATCCTGTGAGTACAAATTATATGGCCTAAATGTATCAACACATACAAAGCTTCACTTCTGAACTTTGTACAAAAGTTAATTATTTCTACCCTCAGGAATTCAACTAAGCGAAACTGATGTTATCAAAGTCTATCCCGTGCAGAAATTGCCCTGCTTAGTCCCATTAAAAAAGAGGTGCTGGCAAGGCCCTGGCCAGTATTACTATTTTGAATAAAAGATGATCAATTATAATCGGGCTTTAATGGGGCTATAAAAGTAGAAGTATCTTCAATTATTTACATACATACTCACGTTGACCAGTCTAAAAAATGACTGAATGGCATCTAGAGTAATACCTCCATTAATGTAATATTTTAACTACAAAATTTACTATATCAATTAAGAAACAACATTACAGAACTTATCTTAAAGAACGTTGCACATAATGTTAAAATTCTTTTATATAACCATATTATTTATTTTACTTATTCAATTGGAAAAATCGTATCAATTTTGGATGCTACTTATGTGATGATTTTTTTGTATTTTGAACAAGCGAGCCGTGCGACATGAGCGCCACCATGGTGTACGCAAAATTCAGCTCTTTAGGCGGCGTAGTGAAAAGAAGTAAAGAAACGCATCAACGAAGTAAGAATAATTATACATTTACGACGCGATTTTGGCTCCTGAGTGAAATTATTTTTTACTAATTCCTAACTTCATTATTGTTCGAGACAAAAAGTGAAAGAGTTATAATAATTTTATTCTTTGTCAATAGATTCAGAGAACAAGTATATTTTTAATTAATTAAAAAGTAATAAAAGCACCTTTTCATTAGAAAGTAATCTTTATTCTGTAAAATTACTATAATTTTAGAAACTAGGGCATTCTTGGAAAAAACTGGGAAGGCCCTGAGAAGTTTTCCCTGAGTAGGGTAATCATCTGCAAAAGCGTTACAAGCCATGTATGGGCCATGACAGTCTGCCCGACCAGAGCCATTTCGTAAGGAATTTTTGGTAACCAAGTTGTTGAATTTTCAACCAAAAAATATCATTTCTTAATTAAAAATGTAATAGTTCATATTTTAACGAAGAATATATTTTTAACTTAAATAAACAATAGTTGCATTGAACCAAGAAGGACGAATTTGTAACATCATAGTTGAATTCTCGACCAAAACAGATTCGTTTTCAACCAAAAAGTTGCATTTTGAACCAGCAAAGATGAAATTTCTAACATAAGAGATTATTTTTTAAACCAGAAAGACTAATTTTCAATAAAAGAGTTGAATTTTCAACCAAGAAATATTCTTCAGTCAAGAGAGAAAAAAATGACGATGAGTTTTCGACAAATCACATCAATTTTCAACCAAAAATTTGTTGAATTTTGAAACTTAAAAAGATCAACTTTCAACCAAAAATGGAATAGGTACATTTTTTTGAACAAAAAATATAATTTTCAATTGACAAAATGAATTTTTTACAAAACAGTTAAATTTTAAATAAAAAATGTAATAGTTGATATTTCAACGAAAAAAGATTTTAATTTAAAATCAAAGAACAGTTGAATTTAACCAATAAAGACAAATTTTCAACAAAAGACTTGAATCCTTAACTAAAACAGATTATTTTCAACCCAACACTTGCATTGTTAGCCAACAAAATTATTTTCTAAAAAAAAGACGAATTTTCAACAACATAGATAAATTTTCAACAAGATAGTTAAGTTGTCAAAAAAAGGATCAATCTAAACACAAAAAAACGAATTTTCAAGAAAATACATAAATATTCAACAAAATAGTAACATTTTCAACCAAAATGATAATTTTCGAATAGAAAAGATAAATTTTTAACAAAATACATACCTTTTTAACAAGATAGTTACACTTTCAACGAAAAGGATTAATTTTCTACCATTTTCAATTTAAAAAACGAATTTTTTACCGTACAGTTGAATTTTCAATAAAAAATATAATAGGTGATATTTCAATCAAAATTATTTTAATTTAAAATCAAAATCAATTGAATTTAACCAATAAAGACGTATTTTGAACAAAATACATAAATTTGCAACAACAAAAATAAATTTTTAATATTTTAATAATTCAATTTGCAACCAAGTAGTTGAATTTTCAATAAAAAAGGCCTAATTTTCAACAAACAATATAATAGTTGATATTTCAATCCAAAAAGACTTCCATTTTAAATAAAAAACAGTTGACTTTAACAAACAAAAATGAATCCTCTACAAAAATGTAATAGTTGATATTTCAAGCAAAAAATATTTTTATTGTAATACAACCAGAAAAGCCGACTTCTCGACAAAATAATTGGATCGTCAGCCAAAGTTAAATTTTTAAGCCAAAAATTCAATTTAAATTTCATTTATATTTTCAAAAGAGTGTTCATTTGCAACTAAACAGTTGAGCTACCACTGAGTACATAGTTGAATTTTAAACTAAAAACGATTAATTTTCAACTAAAAATGAAATACTTAAATTTGAAGTTCAAAAAATTGATTTTCAATCAAAAAAAAAAAACGAATTTTCAAAAAAATAGTTAAATTTTCAACCAATGAGATGGATCTTTAACTAATAAAATTAATTTTTGACAAAATATTTTAATATTGAAATTTTTAATTGAGAAAATTAATTTTGTACTAAAAAAGACTAATTGACAACAAAATACATCAATTTTCAAACAAAAATGGAATGGGTTAATTTTCACTTAAGAAGATTAGTCTTCAACTAAATGAAACCCAAGTTTCAATAAAATAGTTAAATCTTCAAAAAAATAGTCGAATTTTTAAGAAAGAGAGATGGACTCTGAACTGAAAATATAATCGTAGACTTTTCAATTAAAAAGAATTAATTTTCAACGAAAAATATTTGAAATTTCTTTTTGGGTTCTATTAATTCAGTTCGCATTTATGCAAAAAAAAAACGAGAATAAAGGGAAGTTTCTTGAAAACAGAGGAAAAAGATGAATTCTTGAAAAAAGGGGAAAATATTGGAAAAAGTATGAAGTCTGTTTTTAGATGCTTTAGTTGCAAAATAAAATCACTAATTTTAATTTTTTGAAAAATTGCAAAAAATTCGTCACAAATCGTCACAAAATCTGCTTTTTTATTACCTGGTACAGGTGCTACTTTTTATAACCTTTTTTTTATCTAAATAAAAATGAATTTTTAAATTTTTTTTTCTTGTCTTTTATAATTAAACATTTAATAAGTTTTAAATTAGAAATTCAAATATTTAAAATTTAAAATTGCAATCCTTTGACAAGGAAGTCTTTTGTGATAAGACATCGGTATCAGAAAGTAAAAAATTGTCAATTAAAGTGCTTGAAGTTAAACAATTAAAAATAGTCTACCAAAGTGCTAACATTTGAATGTAAACAACTAAAAATTGCAGGCATTCAAAATTAGACAGCTGAAAAATTCAACCTACTAAATTTAAATTTATACTTCCTGAATTATAATTCGTATCTAGTATCGACATAGACAATAAATTCATATATAAACGCGTGTATTTATGTATTTCAGATTGGTGGGGGAAATCCAAGATGTCTGCACACCGAGGGCCAAACAATAATACCAATTGCATGGGATTAAACTTTTGTTTACTAACTTGGAAAAAAATGTTTCTTGGCCATAAGTGTATTGAGATAATATTCCTCATTTTTGAAAAGCTATCCAACTAAATATTAAAACTAATTTTTTTTGTCACAATTTTATTTAATTATTTATCTTGTTTTAGTTATTTAATCGAATAGCTTTTAAACCGTAAAAAATAATATCCAACTACATTTATGATAACAAATAATTGATTTCCAAGTTATTAAAAAAATAAAGTTTCATCCCATGCGATTGGTATTATTGCTTGACCCTCGGCGTGCGGACATTTTGCCAGTTGACGTCGCAACTTGAAATCCCTAGTGAAACTTTCCATTCAAAAAATATAGGAGTTCCTAAATTAAAATACGTAAATTTACTACTTTTCAAAGTTTAAAATGGTCGTAAGCAATAAATTTAAAATAAACTACCTAAAATATATTACTATAAAAAAAGCGTTTTTGATAATAGGTATTTCACGGTGTGACGTCAGCTAGCAAGATGCCTGCACGCCGAGGGGCAAACAATACCAATTGCATGGGACGAAACTTTATTTTTTTAATAACTTGGAAAAATATGATTTTTTACAATAAGTATATTTCGATAATATTTTATACTTTTAAAGCTATATGTTCGATTAAATTATAAAATCATGAAAAATATCGTTTTTATCATATAATGGAATAGCTTTTAAAAAATAAAAAATGAGGGATGTGACTCAATGAAACGTTTCACTGGGACATTTAAGTTTCATGAGTTTCAGAAACGTTCAAGAGTTTCACAATATATTAAATTCAACTTGAAATGCATTTTCAACAAAATATATTAATTTTGAACCAAATATTTGAATTTTCAACAAAAAAAAAATAAAATTTTCTACCAAAAAAGTTGAATTTAAAAAAAAAAGTCAAATGTTTAAGAAAACCGTTACATTTCAATCCGAAGAGATGAATTTTCACTTATAATTATGAATCTTGAATAAAAAAAATGAATCTGTAACAAAGTAGTTCATATTTTAGCTACGCAATTGCATTTTCAAACAAAAAAAAAAGATTAATTCTCAACGAACATTGTTATTGTTCATCTTTAAACAAAAATAGATTGTTATCCTAAATAATAAAAACAGTTGAATTCAACAAAAAAAAGACGAATTTTCAAGCAAAAAGATTAATCATTAAAAAATAACTGATTCATAGCTAGAATTCAGTCACTAATTTATATAAATAAAATTTGTAACTGATTCAAATTTAGAGAGAGCAAAACACTTGCACTTTTAACAAAAAAAAAGATGAATTTTCTCCAAAGAGATTAATTTTCAAACCAAGAAATATGAATATTAAACAAGAAAGTGGAATTTTCAACCAAAAACGATTCTTCAATTCATGAAATTTTTCTTATTTCTGCAGAAATAACAAAAATTGCAACCAAATTATTAGATTTTCAAGCCAAAAAGAATTGTATACAAAACAGACGAATTTTTTACCCGAAAATATGAATTTTGTTATAAAATTGTTAATTTTCAATCAAAGAATCTTCAACCAAATAGATGAATTGTTTACCAAGGAGATAATTTAAAACCAACCGAATAAATAAAAGAAAGAGATGAATTTTCAACTAAAATGATCAATCCTCCGCCAAGAAACTGAATTTTTAACAAAGTAGTTCAACTTTTAACCAAGTAGTTGAAGTTTCAAATAAAAAAGATGAATTATCAACAAAAAAAGTAATAATATATATTTGAACCAATTAAAAACAGTTGAATTCAACCAAAAATATCAATTTTCAACAAAATGGTAGAATCCGCAACCAAAATAGATTAATTTTCAACAAAAAATTGCATTTTAACCAAAAGAAACTGAAGTTTCCTCCAAGATAGATGAATTTTTATACAACAAAGATTCGCTGTTCAAGAAAGTAAATGAAATTCCATCAAATTTTTGAATTTTCCAAGTCCAAAAGACAAATTTTTTGAAGGCACTTGAAGTTTTTACCAAATAGTTGAATTTGCAACACAAAAAAGGGATTTTTTAAAACAAAACAGTTGAATTTTCGACAATCAGGATGACTTTTTAACAACATTACTGAATTTTCGATAAAATAGTTATATTTTAACCGAATAATTAAATTTTCAACCAAAAACGATGAATGCTTAGTCTAAAATATAATAATAAACTTTTCAATAACAAAGAATGAAGATTCAACGAAAAATACAGTAAACTTTCTTTTATTTTAAAGATCGCTTATTTTAAAGTTAACTTGTTTCGTCATCTCCCACCACGGTCCCTGTACACTCTTCTCAGCGTCAGTGGCTGACCAATAAAAAAAAGAGGCCCGAAGAGCGCCCTCGTTCATGATCGAATCCAGACCAGGTTTAGCCGAAAAACGTTGCATTTTCGTCTAATTCGCGCATACCAGCTCCACGGCCATCTTGGTTACCAATCAACACAGCCGCCAGGTGTACACTTATTCAATATGGCGGGGTAGCTGGTATCGTTGCTGATTGGCTACAATTTTTTTTTACTTGTGAGTGGCTAGACCTTGTGTGGATTGGATCATGCCCTCGCAGGGTTGGTCAGTTACGCGTAACTCGAGTATTTTCTACAGTAGAAAACCGTAGAAAACTCCTGTACGTTACGTTTTCAAGATGGCCGACTTGTAAAATCATTGTCGGCAAGTACATAACCTCACTTTTGAAGTATAATGTATGTATATCATTAAGCTATTTCCCTTTCGGCGAGCCTCTAGGGGTAAGCGTGACACTACCCGATTCGGATAGTGTTTTTTTAGGTGGATTTGTAAGTAAATGGGCTCACCACACCCACGACCGCCAACAGCAACGCAGTAGTATCAGACGGTCACCCATCCAAATACTAACCGCGCCCAAACACTGCTTAACTTCAGTGATCTAACGGGAACTGGTGCTTCCAGCGTGGTATAATTATTAATAATTCTGTTGAATGCGTACATAGTAATTGAAAATAATAATTATGCCTGGGCTGGGAAGAAAAGCCCAACATCATAATGTAATCCCATGGAAGGGTATGTTTTTTGAGCGGAAAGAAGGACGAAAATCTTTCGCAAAGTGTCTTTTCTGTGATAAGATTTATGAGTTTGTAGGATAATTGGTTCCACATTTTTCCTTTAGGCCTACTCCTCGATACATATTTTTACAATTTACTGCGGTGAAAGGTTGAAAAGCGAAAACTGCGACTACGACTCACGACAAGAAAAATACGTTATGTGAGGTATTTTTCGATATTGACGCGTGCGCACTAAAAGTTTCCATTCGGACGTAATATACCTCAAATCACGTAGAAAACTAGAGAGGTAATATACGTGGTAATATACGCGTAGAAAACTACGTATAATACGTGGAGTATTATACGTTACCAACCC
>CAKNWT010269276.1:0-18118 GCA_932066315.1 Andricus coriarius
ATCTAATTCTGTACTACATATTTCAAAAAAAGAAGTTGAAAAATACATTAATTTAAAATTTAAACATTTAAAATTAATGAATCTTCAATTATTAAAAATCTTAAAAATGGTTAAAATTAAAGAATTTTTATTTTTAAATATTAAATGTTGATCTATTAAAAAAAAAACGTTTCAATTTTTTAATTACATACCTTTAAAATGTATATATTGAAAATTTAATAATTTGTTATTATATACTTTCAAAATCCAACAATTTTCAATTGCAATTGCAACTCTTTAAAATTGTAGAAATTTGAATTAGAAATCTTTAAATTTGAAAATTTTTTATTTTGAAAAACTTCAATAAAAAATTATGCATGTTTTAAGTTTCAGGATTGACTATCACGTCATTTTGATGAATAATATTTTCAACATTCATTAAAAATTTAGAAAATCTTCATTCTTTAGACGTACATACATTTTTTCGAATTGCAAAAGTTATTAAATGAAATAGAAATTATGCTTCACAATTCTTAAATCTATTTTCACATTTTGATTTTTGATTAATTTCATCATGGGAACTAACAACTTCTTTCAATTTATGATGGACTATGGTCACCTAATTAAAAGAAATATGTAAAAAATAAATAACTGATTCAATCTGAGGCACATAAAATATGGGATTTTCCGTCGCAAAGGCCAATCGAATCGAAAAACCGATTCGAAGGCACGGATGGAATGTCGGATTTTTGACATTCGATCACGCACCGATCGAATCGAAATAAACCGATTCGAAGGAGCAAGAATCGAATGTCGGATTTTCGACATTCGATCGAGGCGCCGATCGAATCGAAATAAACCGATCCGAAGGAGAACGGATCGGATGTCGAATTTTCGACATCCGATCGGTGGGTCCATCGAATCGAAATAAACCGATCCGACCGGAGTACGGATCGAATGTCACATTTTCGACATCCGACATTTCCTCAATATCGGATCGAAATCGGATCGAATTTTTTTGCACACGTCTATTGTGCGGTTATGTTTTTAGTTGCTTATTCAAGCAAAAAAAACATACATAATGCAATAATCTACTTGGGAAAACTGGAATGATATTGTTGTTAATAATTTTCTCATTATTTTTTAAGAATAATTAATATCAATCTTAGACAGCAAAGCGAAATATCAATATTTGCTATTGTAATAACAGTAAATCAAAATCTCTTTCTAAGTTTGATTCTTACGTACTCCCACAATGTAGCGAAAACATATTCTCTAATTATTTGTGCCAAGCTTGCAAAACATCCTGTACGTACACACTTACTCTACTCTCTAAAATCTACCACGTCTACACAGCTTTCATCTCGCTAAACTCTCTCTCTCTCTCTCTCACCCTGCGAGTCTGGTGGTCGCAACGAGGCTATGGAGCTCTCCTTAACCCCCCCCCCCCCCTCTCTCTCTCTCTCACTTCAGCATTCGATACCCACTGATCCACAATTTATAAAAACATTATGTTTCCTCATCTATTGCTCTCCAATGTGTCCTTTTTCCGCGCATCTTAGAACCGAAACTGTGCACAATAATGACTCAAGACGTGTTTTTATAGTGATGGAAGTACTGTGGTATCAGTGCCACTATGACACTATTTTACGCATAAGGGTTACTGTTGTCTGCTGCTACTGCTGCCATCTAAACGGTATGACCTGAACTTTTACCCTATCACTTCCCTTCCGACCCAGAAGCTCGCGCATTGCTTCGACCGTTCCTCCCTGATTTCAACCCCTGAACTTGTGCAACCCCCTCGCTCCCCAAATAACCATTCTGAAATGTTGGATGCCTCGTGATCGTTCACCATTGTCCTCGTGTCGCTATTTACCCAACAACTCTTTACTGAAGAAGCTTTCGCCATATCAGTTCACCATATCTGCTCCCTTTATCCTATGGTGCAAAGTTGTGGTTAGTTATTAGAGTACACGTGTTAGGGTTGATAGTTTTTAGCTTACAAGGCCAAATTTCTCCACGGTCAACATTATCAGAGATGTTTCGATTGTGGATTAGCAGAACGAAATTATACCTGTAACATCCAGACAGGGAAAGGACTTGGTAGCAAAGTGTACATAAAAATGGACCATTTTTTATTATGATTGAACACTTCTGAAAGCTTTGATTTTTCTTGAGAGTATCATTGTTGTGTGTTGTGTATTGAGGATGGGTGCAACAGTCACATCAATTTCCTGAGAGTTTATTTTGTAACAAACAGTGACCTCCAAAATTCGGCATGCGATTTTAAAATCTTAAATATTTGCATGCAAATACATATTATGCACATATCATTGGCAAGCAGTACCAAAAATTCTGGAGATCGATATTTGTAGTCATCTAACCTCGTATCCACGTGCTCAGAAAACCATCAATCATCATCTTTATAGGACACCAGATGTTCTACGACGTGATAAATAAACCCTATTTTACCCTAGAAGCTCTATCTTTTTGTGGACCAACTACTGCCGAGAGAAAGGATGTATGTCCACTAAATGTACAGACATCTATTAGCCCATGAGTATAAGTTGCATCAGACACGCTTCCCTAGACACTCGTCACAAAGTTATAGCAGCAGGAGCACTCCTGAAGAATAATTCTTTCCTAAACAAAACGTCGTAACCTCAGATGCGTCAAGTAACTTGCGACAAGAGTGTCGTCAATTCAACTGGGGATCTTCACTCGTTCTCTGTAACAAGGTTACAAGCACCCCACGACCCATTCATTATTCAGCAAACAAGTAAGGGATATTCCGAAGGTCGCATAACCTGGGTTGAGCCTCCGCCCTCTCCAAGCTCTGCTACCATTGATTTCATCAACCGATTCCTCTACAAAACCTCCCAACTATGTATACAACGTCCAGTGAGATAGACACGCGAATGGGAAAGGTAGAAGCGAATCAAGGAGGGGTTTTGTTCGTCACAATCACCGGCAGGGTAGCCGCGCCTCTATCGACCGGAAACTGCTTCACCATGTTCATGCGGACCGCGATCCTCACTTCTTCCAAGATTTCCTCTTCGATATCTCAACGTCTATCGTGAAATCCTTCTCAGAATCTCACCTTTCTTTGATCCTAATTTCACCCCTGAATCTCTCAACTTGGCCCCTGACATGTCTGATCCCTTCTTACCACCAGTAACTTGGGAAGCCATCTAAACTCCTATCCATATTTTTCTCTTGGTCTCTAACTCTAGCCATTTAACTAAGCTGAAACCTTCCCTTCGCATCTTCTGGTCCTGTGCCAACATACAGCACATTCAGCGGTGTTATCGCGATCGCCCCGATTTTATCTCGATATACCCTTGGCATCCGCAATCTGAAACTCGCGTTGGAGTCATCGATACGCGCCGCACTTTGCGTCGCGGCCACCTCGCGAAACATCACCACGTACTCGTTTCACTCCACAATTCGTTTTAGAATCTCGTCGCTCCTCTCCTGATGTTGGTGATCCAATACTGCTGTGCACACCGAGATCGAGGACAATGTCCCATCACACCAGTAACTCTGTATAGGTGTACTGCTGTGACAGGACAATATCCCCGACACCGGGTTGATGGTCCTGGAGTCCAGGGTTCTGCATTCACGATGGGATCCAGGACGAAGCGTCGATTAATTATTTCCTGCATGATATCCCGGATCTTGATCTGAATCTTGTGCTGGCTACTCTGATCGAACCGAATAATTCCCCGATAACTTTTCAACTTTTCACGAGGAAAAGTAGTTGAAGTAACCTGGTCGAGCGTTCCGACGGCACTGCGTCGCTCGCAACGCACAGCGCCTCCTCCGCACCCTGTCTCGCGCACCGATTCCCCCGTCGTGTCGGTCGCTATCGTCCTCTCGGTGGCAGTGGCGGCTATGGTCGTCGGCTCCGAGGACGGTGGGGCCACCGTCGGTGAGAAGGGGCGGCCAGCAACCCCTCGCGATCCCACCCGCCGGGCGCCGAGCGGCAGAAGAACGGGGGGGCGTATTGATCCACCAGCTGCGCGCTCTCAGTCACCCTCGCCTCTCGCCGCCGCCGACGACCCTTGTTCCCCCGTTCCGCTCCATTCCGTTCCGTTTCGGTTCCGTTCCGTGCCGTTCGCAACTACTCACTTCTCCGCACGACCCTTGGATCAGAGCCTTGCTCGCGTGCCCTCGGTGATGGGGTGTAGGGTGGAATGGGACGGAATTGGGGCTGGTGTAGGATTGCGTGGATTGAGAAAGAGAGAGAGAGAGGGGTGGGTTGAAGTCTCGCGGACGTTCACAGAGTACACGAAATGGAGAAAAGCGCTTCTTCTACGCGTACCAGATCCACCAGGCTTACCCTTCGCCCCTGGATAGACGTCTATACTGTAGTATACGCATTATTACGATGAGAGACCGGAGCTACTGACTAGTCTGTGCCAAACTTTTTATGCCAATACTATTGCGCTTACCTTGAGGCTACGAGGATTGCGAAGGTCGAAGAATCGCGGTTCAGTTGGCATCTCAAAGCGCTGATATTTGTTGCTCAGTCTACAAAATAAACGGAAAAATAATTAATACCATTTATAAATCTAATTGGGAGATAATTGAAAGATGGAGGATCATTATGATCAGGAGAATGTGTGGCGAAGCAGGGCGTATATCTCAGCGGGAAAATGCCGGGAATTTGATTCAACGAGAAAAAATGGAGAATTTCATTCAGTAACCGGGATTTTTCATTCTATAGTACTAAAATGAATTTTTAAGGTGTTTAGAATAAAAATATAAAAACTGTAATTGTGATTTGGAACAGGGGATTTTTCAAGAGATATATGTAATTCAAAATTTATAGAGGGAATTTTCTAATAGAATTATTAAGAGTTCTGACTTTGAACGGGGAGTTTTTGAAAAATTTCTCATTTCACGATTTAAAAAAGAAGTGAAGACATAAGAGCGACAAATGGTCGAGGACCAATTTTTTTTAAATTCTGTTTTAACGATTTGAAGTAATTTGATACACTATTTATCGATACATATTAGGTATATGTCAAAATCATTTCTTCTTTCACCCAAAAAAATTAATTTAAAAAATATGAGAATGACAATTGCATAAGAACCAATTGGGGTTTCCGCCCTCAAACACAGAAACATTTTTTTGCAAATGTTTTCATCCCCCCTGACCATTGTAAAGAATGACCACATATACTTGAATAATTTCTAATCAATTATATCGTGTAGTATAGAAATAATTTTACTTTTGATTCTTATCCAGTTGTCATTCTCATATTTGTATAGAATTCCCTAATTTCAGGACATATCAAAGAATACAGATACTACACAGTTAGAGTAGGACCGAAAAAATTCGCATTACATTTTCGTGATTTAAAAAAAATACACTTGGTTTTCCCCCTCTCACAGAAAAAATGTGTTTCCAATATTTTTACCATTTTAATGTAGAGTTTTTGGTGAACATATGCTTCTATAATTTTATCAAAGTTTTATATTTCAAAGCAGAAAGCTTTTTTCGGTCGTCCGTTCAAAATGTCATTTTTATCCTAATCCGGTTTTCATTCTCATTTCTTCAAGTATAATGAAGTAGAATTCTGTCATAGAACAGTGAATTTTCGAGAAAAATTATAATTTTGAGTTAGAACAGGAAATTTTCCGAAGCAATTACATGTGAATCATTTTGACTTGGAGGTGGATATGATTTTTATTTGTGACGGAATTTTCCAAAAGAATTAAAATTTTAAGTTAGGACATGGGAATTTGAAAAAGAAATACAATTTTCCGACCGGGAAGAAAACGACAAATAATCGGAAATTGAAAATCATTCGTCGTGTAGACTCTCTGTGGAGGATTCGTTCAGATGATAATATGTGAAATTAAAATTACAAATCAAAATTTCTTATTCAAAAGTTTTTGAAAAAGTGTATACGTCCAACATACATCGTGGCGCATGCATGTGACAATATTATACAATTCATGGGAAAAAGAATTGCACCACCCTTCAGCTGGTATCGTGTTATGTTCTTTCTCAAAAGAGAAGTTATAGCAAAGACTTTCTACGGTTGTTCTTTTCTCAAAGTGGAATCGCGATTTTTTGAGTTCAAGCAAATATTATCTCTCTCTCTCTCTATACTCACTGTACGTCTATCGTTGAGCGAAACATTGCATTATAGCTCATGAAAGTAGCAAACATGATATCACCCGCAACCAGAATAATCAGCGGTATAACCTGAAATTAGAAAAAATAATTAAATCAAATTAAATGTAATTGATTAATGTATAAGGGTGATTGCCAAAAAGTTGACCATTTTAAACAATTAGATTTTCAAAAACAAACAAATGTTCAAACTGCCTAAAATATATATTTTTTAATTATGGGTAACGCAAGAGAGTATGAAAATATTAAACTGAGAGATTAGGCAATGTACACTACCTGTCCAAATTCGGTCAAAATTGTGCGTCCACTTACGAAACTCGGATTAAAAAGAGGCTTTTCTCAGAAAGGGAATAAGTCTGAGAAAAATTAAGTTTGAAAGATTTTTAAAAAAGACCGAACTATTTTCCGTTTTTGACCAGTTGTCAACCCAGTGGGCACAAAAACATCAACGTCCTGAGAACGGTTTAAACACGTTCCTAGACGTTCCAAAGACGGTCTTTGGAACATGCGACGTCTTTAGGACATCAATTGGACTAACACAAACGTCCTAGGAACGTCTTTAGAACGTTCTCAGGACGTTAATGTTTTTGTGCCCACTGGGAACTGTCAACTCATTCGACATTCATTTATTCGACCCACCGCTTTTCGTCTTGGACATGCTTTCACATTTTTGCAATAATTCGAAAATGAGTAAATGTTTTTTCATGTTCTCGGATTCATTTTAAAGAGGAGATTTCAGACTTTAATTTAGCCAAGTTTCAATTTTGTCCTGTTTCCAAGACAAGCCTGTTTTAATCTAATTTTCGTAAGTTGACGCACAATTTTAATCGGTAGTGTATTTCAACTGTCCCCAAGAATGAGTCAATAACCAATTTTTCCGAAAACAGAGCGTATCAACTGTATTATGCTTCGCTAGAGTGTCGTATCTCCATTTAAAAATACACAGAGATACGACACTAGCGAAGTAAAATATAGTTTATACACTCTGTATACGGAAAACTTTGTTAGTGACTTATTCTTCGGGACAGTCGATTTGTGATGGATATGAATTTTACACGTTGCTTAAAGTCGCGTGACAGATAAAAATATTTAAAAATGTTTAAAAATACGATTTTCACGACTTATTTGATTTTGACTTGAGCGTTTCAACATATTCTGTCATTTTATAGTACGATAAATTAATATGGAGCGTTACCGAACATTTTATAACAAATATTACGCAGCAATAGCGATAATTAGTTACTGCAGTTTGGAATCAACGTTGATAAATCGATTTTTAAGTATACTAAAATATTTGTTAGTATAAAATTAACCATTTCAGACCACATCATGAATAGCATGGATAATTATTTTCGAGTTTTATCCTAAAATAGCAATGCAGAGTGACCAGACAAAAACTTTTGTGTGACAGACTTTGAAGTAATTTTTCAAATCAGCAGCTCAAAAGTATTGAACTCTTGATATTTATCTTTCTTAACCTAATATTAGTGATATCTGTGAATCTAAAATATTTAAAAAATGCTGTTACTATTATTTAGCAATTTTTTATTTTAAATTTGTAATTTGGGACAGGTGCGTGCCAAGGCATTTTGCGTACGTTTTTATTTATAATTTCTAAACGAATTCGTCTAGAATTTAAAAACTCAAATTAATTGTGCTTTGATACAAGTACTCGATTGAGAAAATATTATGAACACGTATTATTCAAAGAAAGAGTAGAAAATGACTGGAACCCCAAATTTTTGGAACTAGCCAAGGGGTAGTGTAGAAAAGTTGATATTGAGAATGACAAATCGAGGGCAGAAAAAAATTTTGAAATCTGTCAATTTTTTACCAATTTTCTACCCTTTACGTCTAATACACCAAGGATTTCTAATTTTGTTTACAGTGCCGGCATGGAAGCAGCTGCAGCAGCGGCTGCTGCTGCCGCCGCAGCCGCAGCGGCCAATGGAACATCAATCGAGCATGACTTCCACAACAGTCTTGTGCCAATAAACGGCAGCCATTCAAGTAGCTCCGGAAGGAGCACACCAAATGGCACAGACCCAGCCCCGGGGAAGTTGTTCGTCGGTGGTCTTTCCTGGCAAACAAGCAGCGAAAAACTACGGGAGTATTTCGGCATGTTCGGAACAGTAACCGACGTGCTCATCATGAAGGACCCAGTCACACAGGTTGGTTCGCGGTTGGTGGTAACACTGCGATCCCTCCTCCTCTTCCTCTGTCTCTTATTTTTTCTGACAAATTCCATTAGTGTTCGAAAGTTACATGTAATACAAGACTTTTTTGGTGTTTCTCACACGCTGTAATATTTTAAAATTTGTAGTTAAATATGTAGCAATTCGATTAAGGGATGTATGACGTATAGAAGTATTTGGCAGATGCAAGCTGTTGTAGGGAAGGTTATTTATTATTATCTGTAATGTACGTAGAAGCACTGTTACGTCTACTGCGTAATATTTGTTCTTCTCGCAGTTCTTCCTACACCACTTGTATATCCGTAGAAGTTGCAATTCCATCGTAACAAGTTGTCAATACTTTTTTCAATCATACGTATCTCTCGCGCCCAGCGATCCACTCCGATTACAAATCAGATTCAGGTCCGCGTTGCAATCGGATTGGACGCGGGGAGCCACACATTTGTCGGGTCTTTTGTATTACATCGCGTTTCCTCATTATATTTTCACTGAAAGAATTAACTCACCACTCCACACACGACGCGTTCAGTCTCGCGTCAGAAACAAGCTATCACACACAAAAAATAAGGCAATGTCCGGTGGAAAAGTTGTTTGACATGTCGTCAACATCAGGAGGAGGACGAGGAGGAGGGTGAAAAAAAGTTTAGAGAGGTGAAAAGAGACCGCTCAGGTCATGTTGCTTGCTGAGCCCTTCGTCGTGTATTATAATCGATCGATGCCTCCTCTTTTTCGCGTTACAGAGAAGCCGCGGTTTTGGCTTCATTACCTTTGCAGAGCCTGGCAGCGTTGACAAGGTCCTCAAGTGCCCGATTCACACTCTCGATGGTAAGAAGATTGATCCCAAGCACGCGACGCCCAAGAATCGTGCCAAACAAGCAAACCGCACCAAGAAAATCTTTGTCGGTGGCGTCAGCCAGGATACCAGCAGCGAGGAGGTCAAAGCATACTTTAACCAGTTCGGCAAAGTTGAGGAGACGGTCATGCTGATGGATCAGCAGACCAAGAGGCATCGAGGTTTTGGTTTCGTCACCTTCGAGAATGAGGACGTCGTAGACAGGGTCTGCGAAATACACTTCCACACCATCAAGAACAAGAAAGTCGAGTGCAAAAAGGCTCAACCCAAAGAGGCGGTGCAACCTGGTGCACTGGCCCTTGGTAAACGAGTCGTTCTGGGCGCTCTTGGCGTACGACTTGCTCCCCAACCGGCACTTCCAGTAGCAGCGGCCACAGCCTCACAGATCGTCGCTCACGCTCAAGCACAGGCTCAGGTACAAGCGGCGGCCGCAGCTGCCGCGGCGGCTCAAGTTCAAAATGCCGTAGCAGGTTACGGAAAGCTCTTTGCTGGCTATCCGGCAGCTCTTTCGGCCTACAGATATGCTCCCTACCCCATGCCAGCGGCCGCCGCGGCTGCTGTTGCGGCAGCAGCTGCAGCTGGACAAGGTCAGCCCCCACCACCGCCACCCAACGGAGGACACGGGGGAGCCGGTGCCAATTCTCAAGCTGCAGCCGCGGCAGCGGCCGCAGCGGCTGCAGGCCAACCACCCAATCCCTATCAAGGGTACTCGCTCACCAATGTGGACATGTCGAGCTTCCAAGGCGTCGATTGGGGATCCATGTATGGGATGGGTATGTACGTGTAGAGCCAGTACGGAGGATGGAATTGCCGATCTCAGCCGGACGATCTGGCCACACCGCAATCTAGCATCCTCGAAGCCAAACTAAATTTCCCATTCGTCTTTCCTTCCTTCCTGTAGAACTACTCATCTTCCCCCGTTCCTCCTAACTTATTCTCCCCCACAAGATCTGTAATTCTTCATATATATGCATACATATGTATATATATATATATATATATGACTGGTTAGTTTCCTCATTGATTAGTCGTTTAGTTGTAATTTTTGTTTCTATTTAGCGATAATCGCCTTCGGACCTATCTGTGTCACAAACAAATACTCAAGCATGTCTCCCTTCGGTTGAATTAAATTACAGAAGTAGTTGTAGCTTCGCCTCTCGAGTCTAGGTAGCGAAGGGGCCAGAGATCGATGCGGTATTTTTTTCAAGTAACGAAAGACAATATTCTCTTCTATTATTCATAGTCTCTAGGTTATAAGGTCATCGCGCGCGATTCAAGTGACTTGTGTTTGCGCCTAACGCTGATTGAGTCTTTGCAGCTGATTCTTTTTTGTCCAATCATTCAAGCATTCAAGATTATTTGACTTGCAGAGGGAAAGAGAAAATCAAGTTGCAACATTTTTTTCGAAAGGAGTGCCTAAAAATTCTTATTCGCCATTGTTAACAAGCAGATGTTTGAATTTGCAAACAAAATTAGTAATCAAGAATGAGAACAGCAGAAATTTCCTCTTCCCTTTGGGTAGTCGACTAGTAGTAGCAAGTAGTGGTAGTAGTATTAGTAGTAGTAGCAGGTTTTAATTCGAGGTAGCAGAACTGTACGTGCCTGTCGATATTTTTTTTATCGAAGACCAAGCTGCTGTACTCGCCTGAAACGCAATAGTGAGAAAAAACGGATAAAATCAATCTGCAAAGGCTCTAATCCGCGAACAGGATCGACAAATAACAGTTACAATGTACATATCGTCTACCATTCGACTCTTGTTACTTAAGCTCAGAGAAGAAGAAGAAGGGAAATTGAGTAAACTCAATAATTATAGTACTTAACGATAATACTCAAACAATAAGCACTCGAAGGGAGAAAAGAGAATTGAGATTAGCTCAATAATTTAAGTCAGCGATTAAGTTAGCACTTAAGATAAGCGAATGTACTGGTAAGGGTCGTCTCCACGATCCAAACGTTGATTTTTTTTCATCATCATTAGGGTCAAGGAAGTGATCAAAGAGGAAAAGGACGAGAATTTTCAGTAATAGGCGGATACTTAACTATATTTAATCATAACTACAGATAGTGATATTACTGGTAACAATTCGGATAGAGCATTTGAGGAAGCCAGAGAAAGTCAAGGAAAGGTGGACAGTGAGAGGGTGTGTGTGCGGGGGCCGGGTGAATTGGTGAAAGGCATTTCTTTCTATAATTTTTGCGTAGTATTTGAGACAGAATAGTAGATATTCTTTAAAAATGGCGCTTTATATTTACAAGCGTGCTTAATTTTTAAAAGAAAACCTGTGAACGAATCCCCTCGTTCTACACCTGCCCCTCTCTCTCTCCGTGTACCTATCTATTATCTCTCGTTCTGTTTTTGTCTCTCAGGCCCTCTCTCTCGTTCTCCCCCTTCCCCACAAAAGAAGAAGTTTGACCGAGAAAGTTGAAAAAGAAATTTTCCACCTGAACTTTTAATTTTCTATTAGAGCGGAGATCAAGGCAGAGCGAGAGAGAGGGGAAGAAGGAGAAATGAAGAAGCGTACATAGTATTAAGAAGTTGTTGCGCCAGTTGGCGCATACAAATTAATTCCCATAGGTATGTCGCGTAGAGCGCTCTCGTTTCAGTATGAATGTGCTAGTCGAAAATGTGCGTGTGGATAAAGTGAGATCAAAGGGTTTAACGAGTTTATATGCCCTGCCTTTAACTTACGATATATCCGGAGTCGAGACTATCGGGAGTGTGTGGGGTCGAGTACGTCAGGATTTTGAGAAACCCTCTCAACTTATATTTCGTAAGTGATTACACTTGCGTCACTTACGGGGGAGAGAGAGAGAGAAAAAACTGACGTAGCTCGATTGGCATGAGAGAGTCCAACACGATCGAGCAGTTGACGAGAAATTCTTCTCAATTTGGCGCAGGGAGGAGAACTAATGTGGTAGGTTTTGTCCTTTCGCGGAGTCGAGTATCACCGGTAAAAAAAACGGTCATACTCAAACTTTCTTATTTGCGGACTGATTTACGTCACCATTTCACGAGTTTGTTTCTTTGCCCCGTCACCGTTCGATCCTTGGTCAATTTGTAATTATTTGGTCAAATTTGCGAATATGTTGATAGTATTTTGTAGTAATTAGTTTGGATCTAACCACTCACTAGATTAGAGCGATTATGAGAAGCATGCTGGTTGCAAATTTTCTGTAATTATTTTCCTTAAAAATGTTGATGGACGCTAGAGGTCACTCACACTATCATCCTTATATTCCACTCCTTATTCTCTGTCACTGCCATCTATTATTTCCAGAACTCTCCCTGCCAGGAGAAATGAATTGTGATCTGTAATTGGGCAAGAATGCTTTCTCATAGCCATGCATGAAGACTTGTCTAATAACACTAGAGAGATGTCTTGAAGTAATTTTGCCCATCTTTTGTGTATTATAATATTGTCGATGATTCATTTCTCCACAGGCAGAACAGGCTCTCTTTTGTGAAATAATTTTAAATGCAGATCTCTTTTTCCCCTGGACCCTAGTTACATTCCTCTGTCTCTGTTTTGTACGACGTAAGTGTGCGAGTGCCTCTGCACAGTTGTGCTTCATGGTATTATTATTGTTTTAAGTTGTGTAATTATTAATTCTAGAATTACAACTAATCATTAATTCTCTATTTATGACAATCCCACCGCGTCGACGCTTTACTTTAGACATTACCCCCGACGATCATCCTTCCGATTTTGATTCACATCATAAACGCGCAGTATATGTTTACGGCCTGTCCTACTGTAGTGGCTCTCTGGAATATATAGGCTTCCACAATGTTTCCCAGCAGTTACTTTTCCCCAAATTCTCTGCTCTGTTCCCTCAACCTCGACGGGAGAGAAAACGAAAGAAAAAAACCAGAGAGAGAGCGAGAGAAAAGTAGAGAAAAGCAGCAAGAACGTAGCAAGCAAGAACATTGCCTTCATGCTTACAGAGCCTAGATTACTCTTAGATAACGCGTTCCTACTGTACGACCGATACTCGAGACGTATTACTATGTTATGATTATGATTAGTACTAATACAACTATTACTACTTCTAATACTATTACTACTACTGCTGCTGCTGCTGCTGCTGCTGCTGCTGTTGCTGCTGCTGCTGCTGCTGCCATTACTGTTGTTATGATTATGAATATCACCGCCATTATCATCTTATTGCCATTATTATTGTGCATCAGAATCTTTCTTATTATTGTCATTGCTGTAATTATTATTATTATTATTATTAGAAAGAGCCTGGTTTCACGAGACCATACACGCAGACATGGAGACTCTTCTTCGACGCGTCTGGTACGTCGTGTTGTCGCGTTTGCGAGCGGTTTTTTTCTCTTCTACTCGTATTTTCTGGGAATTGTTGAAAAACTATATAAATTATACTTTAAAGGGCGATGAAAGAGAGCACGAAAAATGCACAGGATTCGTGAAAACACCTCATTTTGACGTGTGAATCATTATTTCAGGTTTAGCTTATTTGTAGAAAAGAACGCAAAGATACGAGTCAACAGTTAACGAGACAACAGGGTTGGAAGAGTTCGCTCCCTAAACATTTTTTCGGAAAACGGGGCAAATATGTTATAAATGTTGAAAAGCAAGATTTCCTCTCTTTACGCAAATATTTTTACGGAGCGAAAGTCAGGTGACCCTTTAGCCTCTTTTAGGCTCCGGAAAAACTCGTATCTTGGCGTTCTTTTCCACAAATAAACTAAATCTGAAAGTATAAGGATGCACGCGTCAAGTTTGTCGTGCTCTGTTCCATCGGCCTTGAGGTGTGGAATAGGAAGTGCAACTAGACAATAAATAAATTCTTTGAGTTGGTTGGCAAATTGTTACAAGGTATTGTACAAGCAAGTATTTTTGGAAAGCTTATAGGTTGACTAAAGGAAGTTGGAAAAAAGCGCTCGCAAGCGTACTTTAGAACGTACAAATGAGAACACTCACTCACTTATCCATTCAGTCATTCACTCACTCTCACCCTACTGACAACCACTCTCTGAATCTTACTAACTCCGATACAACAACGTATATAGTTTAGACTTTAGTCGATGCCTAGAGACATTGCCAATAAAGTAGTCGTTTAAAACTGGTAGCTAACATCTTTATGTATTTCCCTGTATTTGTCACTTATCCTGTATTTTTACCTTGTATCTTACACCTAACTTAGAAAAGTAATGTGTTGGTGCTGTGTTTGCGTTACCGGCCCGTTCGTGCCAGTAGCATTACTACGAGTACCTCACGGGAAAGTGTCTGTAAACTGTGTTGTCGATTTTAGCTTGTTTTTCTCTTGGGGTCAAGTAGATCAAGTAGACTGATCCAAAAAATAAAATCATTAAAATGAGGTGATTTACGAAATTTGATGATCACTAAGTTCCCAGCAGACAACAAAATTGAAAGACATCTTCTTTACTACATCTTTATGACATTGTACGTGACGTAAAGACATATTTGCGACATTAAAATGTCTTAACAATGTTTTTACGACACGGACACAGGACGTCTTTGCGTCGTCGTAAAAATATCCTGAAGACCTCTTCCATTTTTTTGCCAACTGGGCTCTTTACAAATAAAGCAAATTTCTGAATTAAATATGAAGTATATTACCTTAAGCAGCGAATCCTAGTGAGCAAAAAATGAAGGACGTCTTTGGGACATTTTCAAGTTTCAAAAATGTAGATACGTCATCTTCACGACATGGACAATGTCTCAAAGACATCCTTCAATTTTCTGCCCACTGGGAGGAAAAAATGTCACTGCGGGAGCTGCAGCTTGAATGTAATTATTTTTGGATCTCTCTAAAGTAGATATACGTATATGTGTCGTGAGGCGGATTTCTTCTCGTCTGAGAAAACTTTCTGTTCCGATGGGATCAAGTTTATTGGGTTTTTTGGAACAGGTTTTATTTGAAAAGTAATTATTTCATGTAAATATTGGGTCTGTATGTGTTGTTTCTGTCCTTGTAATTGTTATTGGTGTGGGTATAAAGTACCGAATTAGTTGAATTATTTTTATTTCACTGACTATTTGCTATAGTCACAGTCAAAATTATTTGAAGAATATATATATATATATATATATAATAGCTCATATTAGAGATCGAACGTATATCAATCGCAATCATCATTGATCAGTCACATAAAAAAATATCCAATTTATTTACAGAAAAATAACAAATGGCGTGCTGCAATCTTAAAATATGTGCAGCTTTTGAGGGTCTTCCCAGAAACAAAGAACCGGTTAGAAAATTTGAATCAGTCTGAACCCCAGTGAATCTGCAATCGTAATTGGTATTTGTGATAACGACGGATTCAGTACGATTTGAAATGTAACGTTTTATTCGCTCACTAACCACCTATTATATGGACATGTCTTGTGTTTGTTCGAAATGGAAATGCATAACAAAATCTGAAGGACTCAAGAGACGATTTTCCAAGACGTTTTTTTAGAAGAAACCGATTCACTGAGGCAACCGTTTCTTTTTTCCTGGGTCTTTTTCTTTTTCTTGTATCCTCTCAAAAGACGTTTCTTTTTGAAACTTTTTTTATTAACATTTCGTTTGATTTTGTATTATTCACTGTTTGTATGTGGTATTTCATTCACTGCGTCTAATGATCTAACTCTTTTTTTTTTTTTTTTTTTTTTTTTTCAATTAGATCAGTAAAAAAATTGACCTTAAGATTTGCGGGAAAGGGAAAAATCGAGAACACGGTTCGTAAAATGATGACCTATATTATGCAAGACAGACAAATGAAATAAAACCCCGTATGGTAACCACGCTACACGTCGCGATCTGGTTGGTTGAAATGCCTGCGCTCGCCCGTGTGTACATCCTTTTCCTCCCCGGAAATATTACCGCATCCGTATAGCAAGAAGATGGCCAAGTATTCGAAAGCACCTTGGTCAATCGGAAGGACGTTGACTTTTGCTTTGATGACTCTGATGGTGTGTAAGGAAAGTCAGCAGCAGAATACTGTGTAGCGCATGCTTTAGTTTAGCCCAATCCTCTGACCCTGGCACTCTTACCGATTTGTATATAGAAAATAGTATAGTGTGCATTCAAGGAGAAAGAAGAGTGAAATCACCTTTCTCTTGTGGTGCACGGGATATTTTTTGCAATATCTGTATGGAAAAGGGCGACTTGGTTATGCCTGTAAGAGTGGATCGCAAGGTAACTCTGAAATATTGAGGTTAATTTGTCGTAGTTCGAAGCAATGTTTACCCTGTCACGTCAATCCGTTCCTCCCGCTGGGGCTACTTTTCTTCCCTTGGCGGAAATGAAGCGAAATCGTCAAACCGCTAATTGCGCATGCGCCCGAGTTTTTTCCCCCGATTGCTGTGAAATCAACTGTTTTGCGTCCACTCTACAAGCATGGAGAGTCGCAATTTTTGTGCAGGTGTTGGAAGAAAAATATTTAATGAAAAGAATTAAAGAACAAAAAAACATGAAATGGATTTACCGAGGATCGTTGTCGTGCTGAGGCATTGATTTTCCGAATTCTCGACGAGCAATCAGTGATAATATTAATCAACGCCATTTTTTTCTTACTCTGAGAATTAAATGACAGTAGAAAAAAATTGGTGCTTTAGTATTCGCGTGTTATCAAATCTATAAAAAAAAATTATTTCTAGCCAAAACATCAAAGAAAATGAAAGATTTTTTTCACTTTTCCACTTAAAAACACAATTTGGTACTAGCCGGTTGATCTGATGTCCCGGCCGCCCAACTGTTTTCTGCCTCTAGTCAAAAAAATTAAGGCTGATTTTTCCTAGTTTCTCTCTGCGATAAAAGCAACCTACTGCATACTCTTATCTAATATATTTCGATTATATGAAGTGTGTTTCTAAGAACTCTGATCTCAATTTTTAACAATTTAGTAATATACGGTTTCTTGATTTTCAGATTGAAAATTTAAAATTCTAATATTAAGGATCTCTCGGAGTGATTCCTTTTTTTATTTTAATAAACATATCATCAATGGACTTTCATTAAAAAGTTGAATATACACGGAGAAAAATAATATAATAAACAATATAATAATATAGAAATATATAGATATTACGATCTAATATCTTTTATTCAATATACAAGATATTAAAGGGCAATTTCTGTTTATATTGAAAGAATAAAATGTGTGATATTATTCGTTGATATTTAACATATTAAAAAATCGAAATTTTATCGGAGCATTGTCGTTGACGTGTGGCTTGGCGACAAAAGATTTTAACCCCGCTTTGTCCGTATCTTGAACAATCGTCGTGTATCTTGTGGTTTTTCGGATATATATTGCATTGCAAAATTTTGGGGAAAATGGAATAATTATTTTTGGATATGGCTATCATAATTTCCTCAAGAAAATAAGGTCTTGGCGCTACAGGTGTCACTTGTGTTAGGCTTGAACAGCGTATTATTATCAATGCTCGAGGATTCGGATATCAAAAACAGAGGACCGCTATTTAAAATCCTTTTGGATTTTATAGAAATTGTCATGCTTTACAGGTAATTTTTGCATAATTAAAAAGTATTTTTTGAATATCTTAGATTCTGCCCTTTAGTATCTTGGATATGGTCAGGTAAAATCTTCTTTTTAATATCTACACCGAAAAAACGATATTCTAATTTTAATAATTTCCCACTAAGTTTAAGAATATTTCCAACCTAAATAGGCGCCAAGAATATATTCTTAATGTACGATGAAGGCCCTCTTACCTTCAGAATATATATTCTTGTCTAATTTTAAGAATATATATTCTTGTCTAATTTTAAGAATATATATTCTTGTCTAATTTTAAGAATATATATTCTTGTATAATTTTAAGAATTGACCACTAAGTATAAGACTATACAAACAATATTTTGACACACTTTGATGAAATATTTAAGGGGCCATTCATAAAATACGTGATACATTTTTCACGAACTTTTAACACGCCCCCC
>CAKNWT010269279.1:4848-25816 GCA_932066315.1 Andricus coriarius
AACGAATTTTCCAGCTGTACCGTTGCCAGAAATCCGTGGTACTTCGGAATCCTTTTTATTCTACTAGTTTTGGATGCGGGAGTCTCCCGTGGAATGCTGACTCTTCGCTCAGAAAAATCCTGACACCCCTTGCCTTGTGCATTGTATAGGAATAACGGGTCGTTTCGCAATAAGGCCAGTTTTTCTTCCAATGTTTAGTTCCGATCACAATGAGATCGCATTAAATAGTGTTCCTAAAGGAGTTTATAAACATCTCTATTTAATTTGACAGGCTCTTTTGGCTTTAATGATTTCACTATTAACTATTTTTAATATAATTAATGCTCATGTTTACTAATTTCTCGAATGGTTAGTCTCAAGTCAGAAACATTTCGTTTACTGTTTTTTTTTCGTTATATGCTTCGATATAGCGATTTTCTATAATATGGTTTATTATGGTTTATTTCGACCATATGTGACATTCTGCAAGAACAGGACCCACTTTGTCGATCGTAGCTTAGAAGATATTGCCATTTTTGTGAACAATGGTGAAAAGTATAGATTTTAGGGTTTGGATGAGAAATCTTACTTCAAACTACACTCTATCTCGTAATGTGATACTTATGTCCCGAAAGTGACCCGGAAATGTGCAGAATAAATCTTGTGCATATTTTTTCCCGGAAAAAAATGTTTAAGGACCATTTTAGACCATTAATTCTAATGAAATTACAAATTTCCATATTCTATGCCCGATAATATCTTCAATTTATTTTTTGTTTAATACAATTTTGGACTTATTCCTAAACAAATAAGAAATACTTTTTAGGGTTGAAAGGATTTGTTAGCCTTAAATTTGTATTTTTGCATTCTCATCTCAATGGGAAGGTATTGGTATGTGAAAAATGTCTGTATATCGAATAACTTTTGAAAGACTACTCGGATTGGATTCTGCTTTGGCACACTTTTTAAGGGTGCAAAAAGAAAGGACGAGTTCGTAAGCGAGCTATTTTTGATGAAAATTCAAAAAGATAGAGCATTTTGCAAATGGCTGAGACCAATATCCTCAGGTCTTTCTTAAGTAATCTCAGGATTTCCCTGGCATTCCCTGGTATTCCTGGTGCTTCATCCGGATTCAGGTTCAATGGCCATTCCAGTGCAGCAAGACGCTTGTCCCAGTACCGGTTCCCGGCTTATGCATTCCACTGCTGTGCCGATTTTCCCCAGCTGGTCCGCTTTTTCGTTACCCTTGATCCCTGTGTGATCAGGAACCTATGTGAGGGACATGTTGTTTTTTTCGGAAAATTGTTTCAATGTCCTTTTGCATTCCCAGACCAGCTCTGATGTTATGTCTGGTTTTCAAATTAAGTTAATGTCGCTTGGCTATCCGAGCAGATTGTAATCTGCCTGCCAGCAGCGTTTTCTTCTATTAATGTGTCAGCGCAGCGGAGGACGGCCAGGACCACCGCTTGAAAGACGGTGAGATGCTGCCCAAGTGGGGTCCCTATCCCCCTCATCCCTGTGCTGTCATATATTCCTGCTGTGAGCCGCACCGGTAGTCATCTCAACGTGCACGAGCTCTTCACGGAGCATGTATCATATCTCGGCTGTGGGCATAGTTTGTATTGCTTCCGTCACGCCCCTGAACGATAGCGTTTTCTAATCGTCGCAGCTTGTCCTGCATCGTTTTGAGTTTCACCCGTGGTCAGCAGTCCACGGCCGCGTGGAGAGACCTTGGTTTAAGGACAGTGGAGTAGAGTCCACCTTCTTCCACACCTTACCCAATACTTTCTTCTCTTGGTCGGTTAGAGTTCGCTGAAAACCTGGGAAGTGGAATTCTATCACGTGATTCAGTGTTTCTTCTACATTTTCGGCAAACTCGTAATCATCGAACCTCATGAGTCCAAACCGAAAATCTGGATTCTCTGCTAGGATCCTGTGATGCCTCGCTGTATCCGGAATGTTCTTAGATTACTCGCGAAAGCCCCTCCAATCTTCCTGTTTGTAGGCTCTTATGTTTTTATTGTATTCATTTTGAGCTGTCTTGTAGATATTCCAGTCTGAACGCAATTTAGTTATGTTTGCCCTGTTGTACAAAGCTTTAGTCTTTCTACTGAGTCTCTCCAGGTGGGTGTTCCACCCTTCTGCTCCTTTCCTAGATGTAATTCAACTTGTAGGGCAATTGTTCTCTTATGATGTGATCAGAGCCCTTCGAAGAAAGTCAGCGGCGTGCTTTAACTCATCTACGGTACCGTAGCTTGTGGGGAATTCCACGAGCCTGCCTTTGAGTATCCACAGTATCCGCTAGATATTCAAGTAAATCTCTTCCTCTTTCATTGATGTGTGTGTTCCCCCACACTGTACGGTGGGATTTTGCAACCCAGCCCAACAGCAAAGGAATCTTATTCTCCTGACAGTGTTGAATTAGAGCCTCAACCTCTCTAGGAGGCGAGGGCCTCACTTTAATAACGGCAAGGTTCTGAAGCAGAGCTTAGAAAAATCAGCTTTTATTTTTTTTAACTACGGCGCTCCACTCCGATCAAGTCGAGAAAAAAATATGTGAATTGAGGGAATGTACTGATTTTTGTATGAGAAGATGCTTGTCGCTCGACAAAAATATCACCTTTAAAAAAATGCTCCAAAAGTTCAAACAATTTTTTTTACCTGTTATTTTGGCCATAAAATTCTCTTGAATTGTTTAATGAATTGTCTTATCGATCTCCTTAACATACACTATGTTAATAAAAATCGGGCATGCGGTTTTCAAGAAAACCCACTTTTTAATTTTTCTTTCCCCCTCCATAACTTCCAAAAAAGTGCAATTTGACCATTAAAGGTCTTTGTAGTTTTTTGTCTACCTTAGCATGAACGTTTGACTTAAATTTCAGCCTAATACGATCGGTGGCCGATTTGACATGCTTATCCAGCTATAATCTGTTATATATCTGTTATATATACGCCTCCGAAGAGTTATTGCCTTCCCTGACGGACCGGCCGAACGCAAGCATTACGCTGCAGCGTAATGCGAAAGTAATGCTAAAGTAATACGGCATTACAATTAATAAAAGAAACAAAATAAATATGTAAACTGTTGCAATTATAATAATACGTTAAAATGTACGTTAAATGGTCATGCCGTAATTGCAACAAGTTTCTTTTTCAGCGTTAAAAAATGAAAAAATAATGTTTCTGTCATTGCAGTCTGCTAACGGGGGATTCAAGCGGGTCACTTTGTTTATTTATTTTTTAACGCTGAAAAAGCAGCTTGTTGCAATTGCGGCATGATCATTTAACGTAAATTTTAACGTATTATTATAGTTTCAACAGTTTACATATTTGTTTTGCTTATTTCAATAATTATAATGCCATATTAACATAGCATTACTTTAGCATTGCTTTACCATTACGATGTAGCGTAATGCTTGCGTTCGGCCGGTCCGCCAGGGTTGAGCCGACTGATAATCCAAGATAATTAAACTGATAGTCTCATCTGTAATCACTTGAACCAACCTGCAGATTCTGACTGTAGGTTCCCAAAGATCGGTGATATGAATCAAATTCAAAGGTTGATGAGTGAGGTTTAATTGATTAGTGATTATAGAAGCAGTGGTCACGCGCGTTCTAAGCTAACGTGTGAAACTGTCCATGACATAATGAGTAAAATTGTACGACATTATAATTACATTCACACGAATGTTGTTGAAAAAGTCCACGTTACTTTTTGAACCGCATTAATGACTAATTTACTCTTAGATATATTTATGAATAATGTATTTTTTCATAACCTACAAATTGTTTTAAACCTGAAGTTGAAGCAAAGATTTCTCTGCGTCAGAACGTTCCACCGTGTGCCAAGAAACACTTTTTCTGTAGAAATACATGTAAAACTCCTGTTTGGCCACCGTTTGCAGGCATCGGAAATGGTTGATTCCGCATTATGCGCTAAGGCGATGATCAAAATCCCCATAATCGGCGAGCAAAATGCTTTCCGTGGCTACCAAAACATTTCGCTCACTCTGTGAATATCGAGACGCGTGAGTTCGGGTTTAGTCATTTTTTATTGTAGCAGTTGTTAGTCGTTATGTCAATCATATCGGGTCAGTGGGTTTATATTCGATGTCTCTAAACGGTAGGCAGTCTCAGGTTTTGCGTCGTAATTTGAAAAGGAAAATATTATTCGATACAAGAGGCCGCTCGTATCAAACTATAGTATTTTTCGACAAAAATCGCTCGTGATTTTCCGAGTTAATAATAATTTATTATAGCATGCGATTTTTTACCTTAGTTATCTCTCTAAATTTGAATCAGTTATAATTTTTACTAATTTCAATTAGTGACTGAATTCTACTTATGAATCAGTTATTTTTGCTCAAAATAACAGATTGAATCTGTCATTCTGAGGTTTGTTTGACGCGAAATGACTGATTTTATAGCTAGAATTCAGTCACTAATTGAAATTGATAGACATTTATAACTGATTCAAATTTGGAGGGTAGACAGAGAAAAAGTTTTAGGTCGTATTTATAGTTTGGAAGATCAACAATAAGATGACGACACGTAGGTCTTTAATTTTTCTTAACACAACTTAATAGGGTATATCAAGTAGATGAATCCTTCACGTGCTCCGTTAATTTATCATTAATTAAGGAAAACTCGTATTGCATAACATATATTTGAATTCGAACTTGATAATACTTAAACTTGTGCTTAATTGTTTTTCATTATTAAGACGCACCTATGGGGTTTAATAAAAGTTTAGGCGGCATCGACAAGGGTTCTGATTGACTGAACTGAGTTAGACTGACTTGAATAGTTTCTCCGGTGATCAGGTATAGTTCAAGCTAGCATGATCGTAAGTGGTAACAGATGTAATAACGTGGTTTTTTCTGCCCTCCCACACAGGTGGTTATACCGAACCTGAAATATAAGGCGAGCCGGCCATAAAGCGAATATGATAGCATACATACTTTGAATACACTTCTTATTGGATCAATACTGGTTAACAGAAAATATTTATTCTTAAAATGTGTATAATATAATTTTGGTATAATTTAAATGGTTGTTCAATAGGATGTAACGTAATCCAGGATTCGCCTATTTTTTGTACAAATGCCGTATAATTTTTAACAAAGACCCGCAGACGAGGCCGCATACTTTGTCGAAAAAGTGAAAAAAAAAGTAATAGAATTATTGAAATACAGTCTAGGTACGATAGTCTTCCAGTGCGCATCAAACAAATTTTGACATTATTCTTAGAGAAGCACCATTTTAATTTTGATCAGAAGTCCTCCAAATTTCAAACAGATTCCTAATATAATATCGAGCTAAAAATGGAAAAAGTTTGCAAACGCGAAAAAAATTAATTTAAAATAATGTATTTTTGTCGGTCTTCTTATTTTTAACTGGAGCAATGCATAGAAGCAGTGACCACGCAAGTCCTAACCAAGCATGTGAAATTGTCCATGACATAATAACTAAAATTCTACGATATAATAATTACATTTCTACGAATATTATTTCAAAGTTCCACTTAACTTTTTGAACCGTATTGATTGCTAATTTACTTTTTTTTGGACGAAAATCGCTCGACAGTTCATTTTTTGACCGATTTTGATGGATGTTTATTCAAATGGCCTTAAGGCTTTCAGGTATAACTCGTAACTGCAGATTGCTTATTTAAGCCAAAGCCACATTTTTTATTTATTTACAAACGAAATGTTGTATTTTTTTTGTAACTTTTCAAGTGTGACATTGCTCTTAGGGTGGTCAAATTCAATAAAACAGGTCTTAAATCAGTACAATAACTATACTTAAATTATTAATAATGTGTTGAAGTAAGAAAAAATTGGTTTATAATGTTATAAAGAAATTAATGAACAAGTGACATTTTTTCGTGATTAGCAATAATTATTTGTTGAAATTCATATCGTTTGTATGAAATACTAGTGAAATAGATGTACGATTATGATTAGTTAACAATAGCTCTTCTTTTGAAAATTTTTAAATAATCTTTTTAAAGAAATGCACAGTTTGACAATGTCTGATGGAATAGTCTCATTTTCCGTCAGAATAAACTGAAAATGTCTTATCAATGACTCGCTGTTGTCATATTTTGTAATTTGAAAACATTCTTGAATGAATAGGCTAAATTATTATTTATACAGAGTTGACTAAAAATGTCTTGCCAGTGACTTTTTGATGTCATATTTTTTGAATTAACAATAACTGTTAATTATTCAAACAATTTCTAGAAACAAAAAGGAAAGACTGTAAGAAATTACTACTTCATTATAAAAATTGGGCAAGTAATTAACAGTGGTTGTCATTTTGGAAAATATGACACCAGCGAGTCAATAGCAAGACATTCTTAGTTGATTCCATGAAAAAATTGAACCTATTCATGAAAAAGAGGTAAAAATAAGTATTTGTTCATAAAATGTTTTCAAATAATTAACAGTTATTGTTAATTCGAAAAATATGACAACAAAAAATCATTGGGAAGACATTTTTATTCGAATCTGTATGAACAATTTAGCCTATTCATGGAAGAATGTTTTCGAATTACAAAATGTGACAACAGGGAATCATTCCAAGGGCACTGAATTTCACCAACTGATCATTACAGATCACGAAAAATTACACTTGTTCATTAATTTGTTTATAATAATATAAACAATTTTGTTTCATCCTCTAACACGTTATTAATTAAGTATAGTTATTGTACTGACTTAAGCCCTGTTTGACTGAGTTTGAGAATCTTTAGAGCAACGACACTTCAAAAGTTACAAAAAACGTAACATTTCGTTTGGTACGTTTGTCGATTTTCGTCCAAAAAGGTAAAGTAGCAATCAATGCGGTTTAAAAAATTACGTGGAATTTTTAAATAACATTTGTGGAAATGTAATTATTATGTCGCAGAATTGTGTTGTTAATTCGAAAAAATATAAATTAAGGTAAATTTTCGTTCAGTCAAATAAATTTCGGTAAGGTAATTAAAAAAAGTACATCAAAATCCGTTGAAAATTGAAATATAGAGGGATTTTTGTCCAAAAAAAGTACTTCTTGGCACACTGTTCGTCTTTTTGAGAGGCAATGTTTTTTTGTATGATGAAAGCTGTCTGCATTAAATTTGATCATACGACCGACAGAATTGGCATTCTTCATCTTCTTCTTTCCTTGGATGAGGGATAGCCTCCATCAAAATTTAAAGAATCGTAAACGTGCAAGAATTTAATAAGGACACTTAATCAAGAGGGAGTGGAGTCTTCTAGTCTCTTGAAATCGTATAATGAAAGCTAGCACTGAGGCCTCGTAAAGTTTATCGCTGGTAAAAAAAGATCCGTTCCCTATAGCCTATATCTAAGTAGACCGCACTATTCCGGAAAATATTTTTCTCTATCCGCATTTTTTTATCGTCTTAACCGCTGACGTGAAGGTTACACGAGTTACGTCTCTTTAGCAGTCGACGATCCCTTCTTTTTTTCTACCATCTGTAAAACTGAGAAACCCACAGGGTGGCTCCACTTGCTCCTTAAAGCTTAAACGGCCATGGAATGTCCTGATACGGGAGCAATAATTGTCATACTTGCGATTCATTGTCCCCGTGACTGTGCCACTATCCGGTACCTAGAGAGAAACTCTCGTCTCCCCCTAAAAGTTACAGCGGTCACGAAGTAAAAAATAATCAGGCAAAGGACAAAGATTACTGCTGCTCACTATATTGTGGAGATTCTACTCTTGTAGAAATGAAATAGGAAAGAATTTATTTTAAAAACTACAATTTCTAAATTTAGTTAAGAGAACCTAATAAATACTACATCTTTCAGACTAATATCTGAAATTTATTTAAAATGCAAAATCGAATTGATTACGTTTCGGAAACACACTGGTTTCCCTTATATCAGATCTTAGTTTAAAAATATTTCGTGTGAATTTCTTAATGTGTGAGTTCCACATCATTAAAAGCAGATTTTTTTAGGTAGAGGTATAAGAAGATTTGTATATTTTGTATTTATGTAGAGAACCTATTGCTTAAACTGTGATAAAAGGAAATACATTTTTTGTTAAGACGGAGCGGTAGGCCCCATCTCCTTCTTGGAAATTTTGGATGAGGGAAACCAGCTATGTTTCCGAAACGTAATCGATATTTAAATTGAAGGAAAGTTGCAATATGTCGTTCGGTTTTAAATTAAAGTTCGAGGTCGTTTAAAATGGTATGAATGTTAAATTTAAGTCTCGCACATTCCATCTTGACTATTTTTATTTTTTCAATTTATAAAGTGAGGAGGAAATTGTGATCCACAAAATAATTTATATTTTAGAGTGTATCCTGGAATATGTAAGAATGTTTTAGATTCTCTAGAGGATTCTGGACAATGAAAACATGTGTATATTCAAAATCTTTGAGAGTATAGTGAAAGTTAATCCTGAAATTTCCATATGTTTGAAGTGTTTGAATAATTTTTTCCTTTTTTTATAACTTTAAATGAGTAAGGATGTATTTAAAATATTTTTATATTATTTTCTTAAAAATTTAGGAACGGTGCCTTGAAACTAATAGGCATACTTTTTCACATTCTTTTCTAGTCAAATAAAACTAACTTTCTTTGAAACATGTATTGATATGCAAAATTAAATTGTTACAAGTACGGAACTTACAAAAAGACATTATTGAAATGGCTGAAGCTTAGCACATATATATGTAAGCCGAATAAAGTCCATTGAATATTTGATTGCGGACCTGGCAGATTGAACAAACTGATATTTTCGCTTGATTAATGGAACTTTTATTTTTATATTTTGTTGCACTAAACACCGTTTTTTTCCAAGCCTTTTCGTGTGAAATAGATTCCACCAGAATCGAAACTCGTAGCGCAATTGCACGGGCGGACAACTCGTTACGACAGTCGTTGTTAACGTCGGATGCGGGTAATTAGGGAGGTACTCGTAAATAGTTCATCTTCAGGTCTTCTAGGACCTCGCCACTGGAAGAAGAGTAAGAAAAAAAGAGATTAGTACCTCGCGCGAAATTCTTAGAAGAAGCTCGAAACTGCATAGTGGGAGAAAATCCCATTTTGCGATCATAAATCTATCAAAACTAGAAAAACCAACGAATTTAAATAAAAATTGGAGGGTATATAATACACATATTGTAGTTTTTAATTCAATTGTAAAAAGTCAGGGGCGGACATTTTTGGGCCCTAGGGGGCAGCAAACTTTAAAATTCGTTAAAATCCAGTTTATTTTTCATTACAGATGTAATTATGAACTAAAAATTATTAATTTTAGTTTTGTTAATTTATACCTAATTTATTTGGAATGCAATAGTCAAGCCTTAGGCACCTGAGTGGAAGAAATATCTTTTTGCAATAAAAACCCCGTAAAAAGCGTAAAACTTAACGGATCTTAATTAAACTTGCAGGACGTACTCACAAGATGATTTCACTTGTAATTAATCTACAACTAAGCAGGGGCGGAATTTATATGACCTCTAAAATGGGCTTCAAATTTAAAAATTCGTTAATTATTAAAAAATGTTCAGTTTTAGCAGCGTTATGGAATTAGAATAGCTGATTAAGTTATATAACTGATTGATTAAATTATAATAATTCAGGTGCGGAATTTCAAGACCCCTAAACGAGTGGACGACTCAAAATTTAAAAAATTTAAATATATTTTTAGTTTCATAATGATCATTATGTACAACATAAGCTTACTTAAAGCAGAATGTAAGAAATCTTAATCAGTAGTTTTTAAAATGCAAATCACAATCTCGTGTCTGCTTTAAATACCATATGTTACTTCCAGAGCATCGTCTTCTTCGTTGTCACTCTCAGTGTATTTTTTCAGCAACCTCTTAGCCCCAGCAGTCAATTCCTTGATCGTCTTTTCCTTTTTCAATCTCTTCTGACTTATGACTAGATCGGTTGAAGCGAATAGGTATTGGATTATGTCTTCATTATTATCCTTGCGGGAACATATTCTGCTATTATGAGCTCGTGCATTCTGGAAAGCTTTGTTACTTGCTTCTTGAGCTTCCTCTGAAAGACAACCGATATTCAGATTGATTGCTGTCATGATTAAACTGCCGTAGATCAAAACTTTGTGGACAGAAGGAGGCATCGTGTACCATGGATAGAACTTGATTAAGCTGTTTCTTGCACAAATTCCACAAACTTTTCTAAATCAATTGCTAATCCAGATGCGATTACTTGCAAAATATCTGCAAATCGAGAAATCAATTCTTTATCAATTCCAAGAATTTGGGTTACGAGTTCAGGGTTATTAAAAAATCGTCTGGCTGTATTTCTATCATTTGTCGTTCTAAATCCTTGTCTAACGACATCTACTGTGATTGAAAGTTGAGATTTCAACTGAGCTTGAATGCACGCTTTCCTCTTTTTCTTCAAAATTTTCTTTTCTTTTCTAGCAGAACCATTTTTGAAATCCATATTATAAGAAATATGCAACAGGCACTCCATGCAACGAATCCAGCAATGCAGGATAGATAGACCAAATGTATAAGCATAAGCAATGTATAAGTATAAGCACGTACATTTCAATTTTTTTATCAGTTTCAGATTATTCATTTGAGATTGTTTAGCTCTGCAGATATTGCAGGCTGCAGTGGATATCTGATCAGTTAAAACATTGCAGACCTTCCCATCTATCATTGTACGTTCCATTCTATGTTTAACTATGAACCTTTTTTCACCTCTAGTAACTGCTGTTGGAACAAGTTTTTTGATTGCATTTTGATAGAAGTTATATTTACTGAATATATGTGATGTTATTTCCTCGCTTTTTGGGATCGCTTTGAACTTAATCAAAAATTGAATACAGAAGTTACAGAAAAAAATACTGTTTTTTTTATAGTCTGTAGCCTTTGAGTTTTTCAAAAATCTAATATGTTAAATGTCTTTTGAATACTTTATACTATCAGGTAAATGGTTGAAATAGTTATTTTTAAAAATAAAGAAAAATCCACAATCATATTTTTGGCCGGAATTTCTAGATTTCTACCACTGTGGGCTGTCTAGCCAAATGAGGTCATAAAACTTATGGGAATAGAAAAATTATGAAAAGCTGCTGCTCTCAAAAAATGTGCAAGGAAACGCGAAAGAAATTTGTTTAGTTTTTGATTTTTGTAATCAAAAATAATCATCGGACAAAAAAGAGCAAATAGAAAAAGTCTTGTCTCATTATTCAATTCTTTCACGCGTTTTCGAGTGCAGGGCGAGTTCTTTGAACCTGGGCTCCAATTTTTTATTTATTCTCGTCAACGATGCAAGATATCACAAAACAGAAACACGTATTTTTTATAGAATTTTTCTAGATGTGCAAACTATTATCTAAACATTTTTTTTACCGTATGTTGTTTCAAAAAAAAAAACGTAAATATTTGATTTTTCACAAATAATGTCTTTCAATTTGAAGCAATGGTTTACCAAGAACGAAACTCATCAGATGGGTAGTACATATTACCATCTATCTCTCACTCAAAACAAATTTTTTATGTAGTGTTTTTGAGATAATCCATTGTCATTATCTAAAAAAAATAGCCGCCATTTTATCATGTTTCTAATTTAAAAAATTAGTTTGGAATCAATTGAAAGAGCAAGAATTTTCTTGTCATAACAAAAAAAAACACTCAACACCTACGCTTGTTCGAAAAATATTTCATTTAAAAAAAAATTCTGTCCATTTTTGAGAATGCGCAGGTAATTTTAGAATGATTGTAACAAATAAAAAAAAATTGTTCTGATCAACTTATGAAATACATGTTCTTCTATTTTCATAGAATGATATGTGTACATCAAAATACCAGATCATTCTAGCACCCTAAGCTGGGGCTCTCTGCCTGATTTAAATCGAAATTGGTTTCTTAATAATTAAAAAACTGAACGAATTAAAAGATAAATATATAAAAAATTTGAAAAATATATATTTCTTAGACTAAAAAAGTTCAACAAAGAAATAACTAAAAACTTGAAAATTCAAGAAACTCACTGTTTTCGTGTTATTCTCAATTATATAAATAAAAACATTTTTGTAATCTCTTAAGGAAAAACAGTGGAAAGTTAAAAAAAATTAAATTATTTTAAAAATAAAAAACCTGGTAAATAATAATGAAAAAAACGCCTAAACTTTGACGATGCCATTTTAAAAGCGAAATTATTTTTAAAAAACGAAAAAAAAAATTCAATTATGAGCAAGTACATAAATTAGCATAATTAAATATTTAAACCAATTTTTGTCAGTAATTTTGCTTCTGAAATGGCATCGTCAAAAATTTGTAGTGTTCCTGCAATGTTATTTACAAGGTTTTTAAACTGTTTAAAAAATTATTTAGTTATATTTTTATATTTTCAGTTTTTTTCTTTAAGACATTTAAAAAAATTATTTATTTAATTGAAAATAACAAGCAACCTTTCATGACCTTTCACGATCTATCAATTTCTATGTATAATTTTCAAAAAAGTTGTTTACTTTGTTTATATAAGGAAAACTTATTTAATATTTGAAACATAACACTACTTTAGCTTAAAATGTTGTTCGTTGCAAAAAGATACAAATAACAAATAATAAACAAGAAAGATATTGTTATAACATAGAAATAATAACTTGATGAAATAAGTGTCAGTTTTTTTTATGGGAATCAAACCTACCCCTATGAGGAAGAAAATTTATTGGATGTCTGTGAAGAAGCTTAGTTCTCATCGAGTGAGCACAAGTAAATACACCCGTAGTACTTTGCAGCGGTATTTCGTATAGTATTGTAACTAGCGGTGTGTAAAAAAATCTGAAGCTCGATCGGGTCGGATAGGGTTGATTTCAAATGATTCGGGCCGGGTTCGAAAGGACCCCGCGCCAAATACATGGTAAAAAATGTCCCGGTGGTATTGTCAAAGTTTTTGATATTTTTTAGTTTATGCTCTCCTGATCAAAAAATCCTTATGGCATGAACTCAAATTATGAACAGTTTTTACGCTACGACGATTTAAAAGTCAGATTTGGTTACATATTTTTACCTGTGGAGTGGAATATGTCACATACTTTTTTCCACCCTTTGCATTGCTCTCGTGTGATTTTATGCAGAAATAGAATTGCACGGACGAACAATGCGATGTAATCGCGTTGGAAGTGATAAGCGTTAAGCGTTCGGTGATGCGCTAAGCGTTTAGGCAACGCACAAAGCTTTCATATGATTGCATGTTATGGAGCGATTTCTATTATCAAGAGGCGTTTGGTTGTCTGAATCGGTGATAAAAATAGCTCATTCACAACCGCATGATAAACTCTACTTGCGATTGAAAGATGAAATCCGAAGTTCGTCGCAAAGCGCTTAAGTTGAATGGCCAGACAAAATAATTGATACCCAGCGTTGCCATTTGGCACTGATCAACCAGTTTATGTCAAGCACTCTGAAGCACCTTTTACAGAATTCTCCTTTTGTGCTAACGCTTCCAGCCTACCTTTAACGCTAAGCGTTTCATAAAAGCACTCAGACAAAAAAATGAACTGCCAGCGTTGCTGTTTGGCTTTGATTCGCCAGTTTTAATGAAGCAGTCTAAAAACACCTCATAAGAAATGGTTATCTCGTTCTAATGGTCCCACTTTAACTCCGAGGCTAAGCGTTTAAGAAAGCATCCAGAAAATAAAATCAACTCCCAGCGTTGCTGTTTGCCCCGAAAACCCCAGTTTAAGGCAAGTAGTCTAACACACCTTATAAGGAATACTTACCTTGTTCTTACGCTACCACTTTAACTTCAACGCTAAGCGTTTAAAAAATCACACAGACAACATCAACTCTCAGCCTTGCTGTTTGGCGCTGATCAGCCAGTTCATGTCCGCAATCATCATTTGATTACGAAAACAGTACCGCTGGGGGTTGATTTTGTGATCTACGTACATACTTACCTTTTACGCTTGGCGTTGAAGTCAAAGTCGCAGCGTGGGAATGACATAAGCAATACTTATAAAGTGTTTTAGACCTTTTGACTTGAACTGGCGAATCAAAGTCAAACAGCAACTCGGGGAATTTACTATCTTGTCTGAGTGCTTTTATTATACGCTTATAGCGTTGAAGGTAGGATGGAAGCGTTTGCACAAAAGGGAAATTCTGTAACAGGTACTTTAGAGTGATTGACATAAACTGGTTGATCAGGGCCCCATTGCAACGCTGGGTATCGATTCTTTTGTCTGGCCATTTAACCAAAGCGCTTTGCGACGAACTTGGGATGCAATCTTTCAATCGCAAGTAGAGTTTGTCATGTAATTGTGAATTAGCTATTTTTATCACTGATTCAGACAACCAAACGCCTCTTGATAATAGAAATCGCTCCATGACATGCAATTACAGTGAACTTTCTTTTATTCTACTGGCCTTGAAACGTTTGCGTTCGGTTATTCTAAGACTAGAGGGGCCCCCACCTCTACCGCAATTCGGCAGTCTATTTTTTTCAACGACGCTCATTGGCTGCCCGTTCTTATATCGATGGGTCGAATGTATGCAACTTTTTCAACTGAAAAGCGCGGGAGATTTGAAATCAATAATAATACAAATAAATGCACTCAACATTCCTAGAACCAACTGAGCTATCGAACGCGTATACCCTTTCTTCGTGGGAGGGTCACATATGTATCCTAACTTATAAGTAACATTTCGGTTTTGTACATTTTATGAATATGCGATTTTTAAAAATTTGAATGGAGATTTTTTATTTAATCTCTTATTAAATAAAATACTTTTTAGTCAAACAAAAGTTTCCAAAATGTTCCTGGGAAGATTACGATATATCGATTTTTTTATGTTAAAATTATAGGCTTTTTTTTTTGATTAGCATATTTTCTGAATATCCATTTCGTTCGGATTTTTTGCGAGAAGCATGGATCTGAAATTTTTGAATTGATCATTTGAATAGTTTTCGAGATATCGATTTCTTTCTGTTGAATGGAATAATGAAATCATGCATGCCTCACCCCTATCCCTTTCCAATGTCTAGTAGGGGGCGGGAAGGCTTCCCTGTGAAATGCTCACAGAAATAATGTTTGTCAAACCCGTACCCCTTTTCCAACACCTCATGGGGAGCGGGAAGGCATCCCTGTGACTGGTCACAGAAATAAAAAATAAATAAAAATCGATATCTTGAAAACTATTCGATATATCGATTTAAAACTTTCAGATTCGTGTTTCTCGCAAAAAATCCTATAAGAAACCGCATTAAAACTCTGTCGCCATGGATATCGTGATCTTGCCAAGTTCCTCTTAGATTTTTAAGTATTTTGCACCAGCAATTTTTTTACATAAAAATTTATACTATTGGAAATACTTAAATTGAGCTGCCGGATCGAATAAGGGCACATAAAATTATTTCGCCGGGAGTGGGAAGGCCCCTGGAAGCTTTCAAAAACGTTTTCGCATTTTAATTTTTAAAGCCTATATCTAGATGTAGAATTTAATTGCGCAACTTTTTTCCCTCAGGCAAAAAGTTGCAGCTTTTTTATTTTTCTAATTGAAACCAAAAAACTGACTTTTTTGGAAACATCAATTTTAATACTTTTTCACTTCAACTTATGCTCCGTCAGTCAGTTTTTAGAATTTTTCAATAAAATGTATAGGGAATGTAGTTCAAAATGTCCTTCGACTGACGGAGCCAGAGGGATTTGAAAATTTATTTAAAAAAAATTGTTAACTTTTTTCTGATGGGCGGCGGTCATCGGACTTCTCTAACTTCCAGCGTTTCGTTTATCGAGCGAATTTTGAGCAACAAAAAACTTCCAGCGAGAAAGTTCTTAATAGCAGTACAAAGAAGTTTTCTAAAAAATTTTAGTTCAATCGAATTAATATTTAAGAAATTATTAGTGTCTCAAGTCGCTCTAGCGGCTGGGTGACTCGCGCGCGGACTAGCGAAAGTCTCAGATCCGATTCATAATATACAGTTCACCGGCGCCAAAAATAAAGACTAATCAAGTATCATAAAATTATTATGAATAAATAAATAATGTTGCATAATGTCAAATAATTTATAATTTAATATTATGTACAATATAATTGTTCTATTTTTTAGACAAATCAAACGGCCAACGGCCATACCACGCTGGAAGCACCAGTTCCCGTTAGATCACTGAAGTTAAGCAGTGTTGGGCGCGGTTAGTACTTGGATGGGTGACCGTCTGATACTACTGCGTTGCTGTTGGCGGTCGTGGGTGTGGTGAGCCCATTTACTACAAATCCACCTTAAAAAACACTACCCGAATCGGGTAGTGTCACGCTTACCCCTAGAGGCTCGCCGAAAGGGAAATAGCTTAATGATATACAAACAAACGCATATAATCTCTGACGATTCGCAGAATTGGAAGTTGGAAAAAATTTTTTTTATTCTGAAAGCTTTTTCGGTTTTTTAATTAACATGAATTTAAAAATATATAAAGTCTTTAATATTAATATACAATATACAATATGAATGTAAAACAAATGCACTTTCTCGATATTTCACTTTTTTCAATTCCACGAATTTGAAGCATTGAAAAATTCGCGGAATCAGGAATCCGATGAATCTCAACTATTAGATGCTTATGTTTTGTTTTACATTAAAATAGTTATTTGTGATACAAGTGCGCAAAATAGGTGATTGTGTGCGAGTGTGAATTTTGCAGCATAAGCCGGAGGCTCGAAGCATGAGTCGGTGGTTAGCGCACGAGCGAAGCGAGTGTGAAAACGTAAATGGCAACGCCCGTCCGAAAAAGTTGTTTTAAGAGGAGTTAAGGAAAAACACTAATCTTGAAAGAAAAGATTTTTAAATTTCGTAAACTATTTTTTTGAAAACAAAAGTTTAAAAAAAATGTTTGAAAACAAATTTCTGAAAAATTTTTTTTTTGGAAATAAGATATTTGAAAAAAAAAATTTGTAAAAAAAATTTTTTTTAAAAAATTAGTGAGAAAAAATTTTGGAAAAAAATTGTTGAAAAAAAATTTGTTAAAGAAGATACCAACACCAGTGTTTAAAGTTACCTGTGTCTACTCTCCAACGTTTTTCTATAATTTGTCTCAAGCTAAATATCTGATCCGCACATGGTCTTCCTTACATGAATCCACATTGGACTTTCCAGATCTTTTCTTTTGTTATTTCCATGACCTTATCAATAAGTATTTTTGTAAATATTTTGCCTGCTGTACTTAGTGAGCTTTATAATTAGCGCAGTTACCTTTACCACCCTTTCCCTTGTAAAGTGGAACGATAATAGCCTTTCTCCAATCATTTCGAACTTCCCCATTCTCAGCACATATATTCATCAACCTGCTCAGCCTCTCAGACAAATAATCGTCACCGCCCTTAAGCATTTCAGCGGTAATACCACCCACACTAGCAGTCTTACTATTCTTTAAATTTTTAATTATAGCCTTAATCTCCATAGATTTACCACCGTACAACTTCTTGAAAAAGTCATTCATACAGTGTTCCACTTAAACCATATTCCATACCATTTCACTGTCAGCATTCTTAATTTTGACAAACTGTGTACTACTACTTCATTTCCTTATATTCCTTATCTCCTTGAAATTAGAACCATATGGCCAGGTCCTAGACCAAGACTCTGACCTATACTCTGCAGGGAACCGTACAGAAGCAGACTCTTTTTTTCAAGTCTTCGCCGTTAGGGGCGACTTGGTAATGGACATGCGTCACACTTTTTTGTACTACTATACCCTCACGAGACTTTAGCATAGCTCATTAAAATCCAAATTATGCATACTCAAATTTACAGGAAAATATACAATTTTAACCACTTTTTATTGGTCCAAGCTTCATCAGGGCACTGCGCTCTTTCTCTCAAACCTTGATTCGTTTCGATATGTCCATTCAAGCCGGAGATAATTTTTTATTGCATTAAAAATTCAGGTGACCGCAATTTTTAATATTTTTTAATTTTCAAGGTTGGGCTCCATTCACAAATAGACAAGTAATCCATTTGACTTTTTTCCATTTTTTTTCGGACATTTTTGCGACTTTGGGAACAGCTGAAAGTTGACCTTCCAAATCTAGGCATTGAAAACAGTGATTTTCTCCAGATTTGTTGCTCTTACAACAATAAAAAATTTTTCACCGAGCCGTTCACAAACTCCCCCCGCCTTTAGGGGGTGGGGGTGGGGGGGTACCTCTAGCGTTACGACAATGTTAAACTTACACAGACTTACTATAGAAAAAGCGTCACGCATTTTTGGAACGGCCCCTTATCTATTGCTGACCATAGTGCGAGTCCATTTCCTATATCTCTCTTTTGTCACGTCCCTTCTTCTTTGTTTCCGGAACATATAAAATATCTAGTTTCCTTACACGCATTATATCCCGCAATTCCCTTACCTCATGATCATTCACACATCTGGCCTGCCAAGCACCCAGTCTCCATTTATCGCCTGAAACTTTACCGGTGCTATGCCTTTCTTCAACCAAAGTGTCAATCCAATCCGAGGCTACGTTATTATTTGTATTATTCATTATTTAAAGAATACACTTAACTACCAACTTGATGCGAGAAATGTATTCTGTAAGTGTAAAATCATGTTCAAAATAATTAGCTAAATAAGTAGCTAAAAGTAGCTGGTGTGTCCAGTTATAACGGTCATTCAAAGAGAATTTTGGGAATTATACTAGAATCGCATGAGCCATGATCGGTTTGTGTTGTACACTGGTGCACTCTGAGAAAAAGTCTATTAACAGTAAAATTACGTTCCTTTCAGAGTGCGTCCATTGCAATTAAGACGGTTTCTTTTGTCCATCAATAAAATCATTTCACTGTTCAAAGACTTATCCGTTAAATGCAAAATGGAAGTAGTTTTACTGATAAACGATTTCTTTTTAATTTGAAAATAATTCCTTTAACTATTAGGTAAAGGATTTTATTTGTTCGGCTAGCGGAGAAAATGCGCCTGCGCATGAGTGAATATCGTTCAGCACACGATTTATTTATTAATTGATAATATAAGTAAAAAAAACATGCGAACTGATGTAGAAAATGGATTTCTTCAAAAAATTATCAATCCCAGGTTGTGGCGCGAAAACTTTGGAAGGTACGTGTACTGAAAGAACAATTTTTGATCTGCACAACCTCACTTTTCATTGCTTTTTACGCTTTTAACGTATGAAAAATTTGCACAGCACACAAAGTTGTCTCTTTAAATCTTTTAATGCTGAAATCTAGAACGGATTTTTGTTATAGAATTGATGAATAACAATTTTATATTTACATTCACCAAAGTTTGGCTTTTGTACATTACTTGCACGTAATATCATGCAATAAGTTTTATTTTAACGTACAAATTATTCTTTCTTTGGTCCGACAATAGATTTTACTTCACGATCAAAGGAAATCCTTTCACATTTAAAGGATAAAATTTGAAACTATTCTACTTGCAATTCTACTTGCAACGCAGCTGGTGAAAATGATCTTGAAGATCGACGATATTCGTTCCTCCGGTGAATCGAATGAATAAAAATAATATTTATCAAAGTTTCGGTGCGCACGAAAGTATTGGTAAGATAATTACGCTTTACATTAAGTTGCTTCATTCGTTTTGTAAGTTTTGTTACTCCAAAACTATTCCTCGTCTCGTCCGCGCGTCTTCGCATATTTTGTCATAATTGAAAAATGTTCACTTATATTACGATAATAAATCGACGAAAAAATCGCACATCACTGTTGTTTTATCATAGTTAATCATAATCATGATATAATAATATTATTATTATTATTATAGATTAGCAGTTCGAACTCGAAAGTTCATTGCCTCATCTACCCGAAACCGCCACGCATCTCTATCCTGTGCATCCTCCATCCAGTTTAAGTAATCATGTCCTAGTTCTTTTAGGTCATCCCTTACATTTTTCTCCCATCTGGTTCTCGGTCTGCCTAAAGGTCTCTTACCAATCGCTTTCCCTCTTAAAACTTGCGCCACTGTTCTTTCATTGCCCATTCTTGCTACATGTCCCGCCCATCTCAATTTACGCGCTTTCATTACTCTATTAATATTTGCTGACCCGTAGAGAGCATGCAGCTCTTCATTATGCAGTTTTCTCCATTCACCGGTCTCTTCGTCCCTCTTTGGGCCATAGATTTTTCTCAGTACATTGTTCTCAAAAACTCTAAACTTATTCTCGTCTCCTTTCGTCAGTGCCCACGTTTCGCACCCGTACATGACGACCGGCATTATTATCGTTTTGTAAATTCTTACTTTGATGTTTCTAGATAGCAACCGCGATTTTAGTAGCGTGTTTGCTGCATAATAGCACCCATTGCCAGCGTGTAGCCGCGCGTTGATTTCTGTTTTAGTGTTATTTTTGCTAGTTAGAATAGACCCGAGGTATTTAAACTCGTTAACCCTTTCGAATTTCATATTTCCGGCCATCAGATCCCTGTCTTGATTACTTTGTTCGTATCTGTCGACGGTCATATATTTTGTCTTCGATTCGCTAACTTCCAAACCGATATCTTTGGCTTTTGTGATCAAGATTTCCGCATTTTTAGCTACTGTTTCTTTATCATCCCCTAGTAAGTCGAGATCATCCGCATATCCAAGAATTTGTATTATCCCATTGAGGGTAGCACCGGTCGGATTCACCTGCACTTGTCTGACCACGTATTCTAAAACTAAGTTGAAAAGGACGCACGAAAGTGAATCGCCCTGTTTTAGGCCATCGCGGATCGAAAACTCTTCAGATAAACTTCCGCTTACGCGTATTCTACCCCTACTGTCGCTTAAGCAGATTTCGATAAGTCTAACCAATTTTCTTGGCACACCCAAGAACTCTAGGATCCAGTACATTCGTGCGCGTATAACAGAGTCGTAAGCTTTTTTGAAATCGATAAAAAGCTGATGTACTGCTTCATTAAATTCCCATTTCTTTTCCAACAGTTGTCTAATTGTAAACATTTGATCGCTTGTAGATCGGTTTCGGCGGAATCCACACTGGTAATCCCCAATGATTTCCTCA
>CAKNWT010269287.1:3941-36360 GCA_932066315.1 Andricus coriarius
ATTAGATTTTAACGTTAAAAATTAAACTGTTTCAATTGAGAAGTCTTATAAGTTAAAAAAATGTAAACGCCCGATTGTAACTTTATAAATTTTTTCAATTTTAAAATAACTTCAAAATAGTATATTTATAATTAAAGAATTTCATTAAATTTGAAATATTTTTTCAGTCTAAAATGTTTCATTTTTAAACCATTAAATTTGAAACTTTTTAACTGAGAAAAGAACAATTGCTTATTGTTTAGAAATACCAGACTATTCATTTATGATCACTAATTATAAATCAAATATTCGAAACTGAAAACAAAAAAAAAAACTAAACTTTGAACGTTATATTTTTAATTTTTATGCATAAAAAATTAATTTGTAATTCTAATTGTTGAATTTTTATGTATAAATACCAATTGATCACCTATTATACTTAAAAAAATTTCGAATAAGTTGAAGAGATTTTTAGAAGCCTACATTATGAATACATATGAATAGAAAATATTTTATTAAAAATTTTTAAACCTCAATCTTAAAAGTCTAAAATTCCAGAGTTCCACTTTGGGTTCTTTAATTAGCAGCGCAGTTTTTCATTACTTCAAATTGAAACTTTTTAGCTATACAGTTCGAATCTTTAAATTTCATTGACCGTGAAAAATGTTTGCAAACCTGGGAAAAACCGGGAATTTTTTTCTTTGTATTAAACGGCTACGCTGAAATTTAATGTTTAAAACATGCACATTATTCAGATTAAATTAAAACCTAATACATGTTGAATTTTTTTTTTTGCCATGATTGACCATTACCATCAATGGAATAATATCTTTTAATACTTTTTAATTGGAAGCTGTAAATGACATCATCTTTATACTGTGTGGAACACTGATTTAAATTTCCCGCTACTAATGCCCCTTCAGCCGTGCAGGTGCATTACCAGCATACGTTCCACATTTGGTCGATGTGCAGCGCTGGGTGCTACTTTTTCTCGCAGCTGATATAACAAAATAATATTTTTTATAGATACATGCTTTTTAAGGATTGTTATGCCAAATTTAATTATTATTCGATACTGTTCCAAATCCAAATTTAAAAAAATCAAAAATACTAAATCATCCGTAAAAAATTTGTACAATTTATGTAATTTTTTATAAGCCAAAAAATTGCGGCTGCCATGAATCTATATGTTTTAACCTAGGTCTAAGTATAGGTGCAAACCTAGGGCAGACCCGGTTATTTCTCCCGGCCACTTGGACCAAATCCCATGAAAAGACCAAGTTTTTTCGAGAAGTGTGGTGTGTAGGTAAACAGATTCCAAATTTTATCTGAAAATATTAAAAAGTCTACATTTTGTTTTGAATTATTTGGAATGACTTTTATTAAATCCTGGAAAATTAAAAAAAAATCACTAAAAATGCTCCAAATTATTATTTGACCATTTGTATTGTCTTTTGAAATCTTTTTTAATAATCTGTTAAAATAAATATAATAAAAAGTGAAAGTATATCAGCTGCATATATTATATTTCATAACTTGATTAACTAAAGAAATGTTTAGATTGCATAAAAATACAGTCACTGTATATCGTCAGAAGTATTTGCTTTAGAAGAGTATTTGCTTTATTCCTAGAAGCATATGTATGATTAACATAACTGTATCATATTTAATAATAGAGTTGCGACGTATTTGTGATGAAATTTCATGAAAGTGAATAGATATTTTGAGCAAAAAAATGCACTTGGTTTCAACAAATTACTGCATCAGTTCAAAAATGTTGTTGCTTAAATAATGCAGTTGTATTCGTTCATCGGAATGAATATCTTACACTCTAAGAAAAATTCTATTAACAGTCAAATTACGTTACTTTCAGAATGCGTTCTTTGAAATTAAGACGATTTCTTTTGTCCATTAATGGAATCGTTTCACTGTTCAAAGACTTATCCGTTAAATGCAAAACGGAGGTAGTTTTACTGTAAAACGATTTCTTTTTACTTTGAAAAGAATTCCTGTAACTATAAAGGATTTCATTTGTTTGGCTAGCGGAGAAAGTGCGCCTGCGTATGAGTGAATATCGTTCAGCACACGATTTATTAATTAATTGTTGAAGTAAGTAAAAAAACGTGCGAAATAATGTACGTGTGCTGAAAGAAAAATGTTTGATCTGCATAACCTCAGTTTTCATTGCTTTTTACGCTTTTGACGTATGAAAAATTTGTGCCACGCACAAAGTTGTATCTTTAAATCTTTTAACGCTGAAATCTAGAACGGATTGTTGTTATAGAATTGATGATTATCAATTTTATATTTACATTCACCAAAGTTCGGCTTTTGTACATTACTTGCACGTAATATCATGGAATATGTTTTCTTTTAACGTACAAATTATTCTTTCTTTGGTCCGACAATAGATTTCACTTCAAGATCAAAGGAAATCCTATCAAAGTTAAAGGATAGCATTTGAAACGACAATCTTTTAACTGTGAAAGGATTTCCTCTCATGCCAATTTTGAATGGAAAATCCTTTAACAGTGAAAGGAATCGTTTGACAGTCAATAGTCTGCTTTTAGAGTGTATTTAATGAAACACAGAAGTATTTTCTTCAACAGAGTATGTGCTTTATTCAAGCGAGCCTATCGTTGAGATGAAGGTATTAATTTTTCATGGGAGTGAATTAATGTTCTGAATAAACGAATTCAGTCTTGTTTTAAAAAGTTATTTAACTTACCTAAAGAAACTTCATATTTGTGTAAGTTTTTAAGTTCTTCCATCAAAACAGCAGAATATAAATTTGCTTTGAGAATGTATTTCTTTGCATGAAATCGACGTAATGGTTTGGATCAATCAAACTAAATAAATATTTTATCATTGCTCAAAATTTATTTCACCCAATAAATAAAATATTTCTTTGAAGGACTAATCACATTTCAGCGAATCTAGACTTTTTCATTCAAGGGAATAATTTTCTTGAATATATGAAATATTTATTTGAATCAAGGAAATTCAGTCAAAGAATTTATATACTTAGACCAACAAAAGACATATGTTAGTTTTAAATAATAATTACTCATGCCAAAGAATACTTTCTTGATCTTAAGAAATAGGATTCAAGTAAATGAATTTACTTGATTCCGAAATTATTTTTTTCAGTGTGGATTCAGTGAATACATTCTTTCAGAGTAATTTCAGCTAGAATTTAAGTGGTCAAAATCTGTTAACAAGTAAATAGTTATTCTAAAATTGGTTGAACAATAAAAATTAATTCAAAAGTTGGTGCACGCATGCGCAAGCTTATAATTTTTGGTTATTCGGAAAGTAATGTCGTTATTTCAGGTGAATTTCAAACTTTTTTCAGTGCAATGAAAACAACCTCTTGGAATTTTCCTAACTGAGTGGAATTCGCCAGAGCAATAAAATTTTCCTCTGAAAAAATCACAGGCAATGGAAGGGTTGCTGAGTTCCTAGGGAGGGTGCACGCTTACCTCGTATTTTCTTTCATTTTTCTGTGACTTTAAGGGTCACATGAGTCCGATACATACGGATACAAATGGCTGTTTTACTGAACGTGTAACTCCCCACGTAACGTACCTCTAATAACCAACGGGTGGGTTTATGTTTTCTTTAGTACCAGGACGAAATTCATGGTGAAGGCACATGACGTAGGACGAGTAAAATGCAGCCAGGATTGAACGAGAAAGCAGCTCAGTGGCAGTGGCGTAACTAAAGACAAGTAGGCTTCAGCCTTCACATTATTTTTGTTTATAAGTTATGAATAAAGGTTTTTACGAAAGCTGGAATACTATAGCCTTTAACTCCTTATTGTAGGAGGGTCCTGGTAGACGGATACCGCACCCCATGTTTTGGAGGTCGCGCTGTATGGTAGTTACGCCACTGCTCGCAGGTCGCGGCCCTGTCCTCTGCCTTTTGCTGCGCGACACTGTTTGAAACCTTCCCATTGTGCCGAGTTATAAAAAGTTTTAATTCTTCTGGGAAGCATAAACGGAATTGCCTTTCTTACTCCTCTTAAATTGAGACTAATGTCCAACGATAGTTTTCATGACTTGAGTATTTTAGCGTAATAGCATAATACAAGAAAACTACCTATTTTTATCGTCAGTTCTATGGCGGTCAGCATGATAAAAGATAAAACATGGAGTGCGGCCTTTCAAGTCAGTTTTAAGAATAGTTAGCGATATCCTTGCGAAAGGGCTCCATGTCAGAATGTTAGCATCTAACTGATAACCTCAGAAGGACCGCTTCGTCCACCCTAACCCGGCCGTCTTCCCTCTACGGCCTGGCTAAGGAGGCTGCCGAATGGCACAGTGGATGAGGCTACTTTGCTTTGCCAAGAGGTCCACTTCATTCACTGTGCCATCGAGCATGCCTGACATCCAGGAGGTAAATTTCCAGAATGTTGGAAACAACGAGTGCACCGAGAACTAACTCAGTGAAGGTGCCTAGATTCGGTTTACTGCCTTGAGAATAAACACGAGTGTGGTACAATGAGCCATGATTGTTTACGTGATATATAAGCAGCCCCTTAACAGAAATAGCTACTATTAATTTCTGTTTCAGAGGATATTCGATAAGTGTGGGATAATCTTAAGATCAAAATTATTTAAATATGAACAAAAGCTCTGGAAATGATATATTTGTTATTGACTGCTAAGAAATGAATTAGCTAAACTGACAAAGTTAACCTTGCAATGATCTCATTATTCATAATATCTTCTTAGAAATATACGCTTCTGTGAACTCGATATTGTTATTTTTTTTTTAATTTAACAATAAGTGTTAGTATAGAGGTCGCCTTGTGACCTAGGAATTATCTGTGGTTTTCCCGGTTAAAGGTGCGTTTCCGCGTACCACAACAATTTTATCTCTTAAGTGCACACCCAACTTTAACCACGTTGTTACACACCCAGGACAGCCGGGTATCCACCTCCCTTTTTCCAGTTTCTTAAATAATTATTAATTTGAAATCGTTTGCTTCTTGTTTGTTTCAATAAATAAATATCAAAACTAAATGCCAAAGCAAAGGCAAAAAACACTTTAAAACACTGCCCAAAACACGAAAACTTGTTTCGATTACAATACGTATGTATAATTTGAAGTCGATTACTCTTGCAAAAAAAATATCCTAAATAAATTCTAATTACACCATTTGCTTAGAATTGAGCTAAACAACGACGATTCGGAAGTCTTAAGCGAAATTTTAATTTTTACTTCACTTACATGCAAAAATGTACCGTGGTGGATACACGGGTGCCCGGGTGTGCACACAAAGGTTAAAACGTTCGTTCCTTATGTATAATCGTATATTTCTTCTGCGAATTTTAAACCCTTTTCACTAAATTTTTAGTCCCGTTTAGTGGATTTTAGCAAAATGTAAGTATCATTTTGTTTACAGAATTTGTAAGAATGTTTTCGATTTGCGACCATTGATTCGATTCACAAAGTAGATGTGCTTTAAAGTGCGCTTGCGGCAATATTATAATTTTACAGACGGATGGATTGAAGCATTATGCACATCATTCAGGGACACGGAAGTACTTACTTTTGAGGTGAGTGTTGCGAAAAGATAAAGAGGAACTAAAGAAACAAAGACATAAAACTACAAGCGCAATGAAAACAGCAGTAAAGTAAAAAAGTGGAAACTTGCCTCGTGTAATTGCCACTCTGCGTTATTTTGAATTTCGTTATCGAAATGCTTAAAGTTTGCGATTGTTACATTCAGTACATTTCGCAACACAGGTTTCTGCATCAGTCAAGAAATTGTAGCAGAAGCATAATATACCTTAAGGCCTTCTGCTATAATATCCCCAGGGTACCAAAATATTTCAAATTTTTGACAACTACATTCTATAGTAAATGAAAAATACCTATTCTGCAACATTATGATGCAATTTTCTAGCTCAATTCGAATCTTGGGCATTTTGTGTATTTTTATACGAATGTTCGAACTGCATATTGTCTGTAAATAAATTATTAGCATTAAAATGTTTGTTGCTCTAATGCAATAGATTGTTAATAAATATTTTTCAGTAAATTGAGGCTTTAAATTTTAATTAAAAATAGAAATTAAGTCATTCATATGTATACGTATTTCAATTTGAATTTAATTATCTTACTTAAAAATTAATATTTCAATTTTTAACTCTTTTTTAAGTAATAAAAGCTGAATGATTTCTAGTTTTCCACAACTGATGCATCTTTTTACATTGAAATCATAAACGGACTTTTAGTGTAAAACTAACCTGAAATCTATTCTCAATTACTCATTGTACACTGGTGCAACGCTTGACCGGGCGTTTCGCGGGTACCCTGAATGGCCTCCACGGTAAATCGGGACTCTCTAAACCGTTCTTCTTCTCCTTCTTTCTTGTGGCTTATTATAGTGCCGAACTGAAAACTATGCAACTCCGCTGACGCGCCTCACTCTTGCCCCCTTGGAGTCTTGGACCACCTTACCCGATATATCAGGTTCCGGTAAAGCGGGATCCCAGTGTATTTCCAATTCACGTTCGCATAATACCATTAAAACTCATCAAAAGAGTTTTTCATTCAGGCTGTCATATTCATGCGCATTTATTTAAAGTCACTGCTGCTATAGCTATTTGTGATACAAGTGCGCAAAATAGGTGATTGCCGATGATTGTGCAATTTTAGACGAGTGCGAAGTGATGAAGACAAATGCTGCAATCACACGAGTAGCCATTATTATTCGCACACAGTCTTTTGTATTGAAGCACTTTAAATATCATATAGAGATATAGAAGTTCACAATTTCAAGTTAAGTGTTACAAAAACAATTTTTTGCGTGAATGTAACCTAGTAATTTTTTACAACCTTGGAATCTTTACATTGTCAGGAACATTTTTTTACCTATAATCAGAACCGTAACTATAGAGCGGTGCCATCGGTGCCATCGGTGCCATCTTCATTGAAATGCATGAAAATATTCCTACGGGGTTTCCAAGAATAACGGTATGGAATCGCAATTCCTGCCTTTTTAATTGTCTTAACACAGAAGAAAAGAATCCGGAACTTCAATTCTGCACATTTCCTGGCCGCCCATGGCAAGTGGAACAGAAAAAGAAGTGGATAATAGACGTACGTAGAAGGCAGTAAGAACACATATAGTTATTGTCTAAATATTAACTTTTAATATTTTTGTAACATATTTGTATACAATACAATTGATATTCAAAAGGTAAGTATCTTCGGAAAAATCTCCACGAAGCTCGTCATCCAGTTCAGGCAGATCTTTGGGCTTGAGAAAAATCTGAATGTTGATGTTTCTCCGGGTTTTGAAGCATAGCGCTTCCTCTCTTAGATGCCTTCTCACAGTTGGTCTCAGTGTCGCCTCTCTTTTTTCTATGCTGCCGGCTTGTTCTGGCTGCGATTGAGTAGGCGCTCCGCTTATATTAGTCCTTCTGCGGAGTTCCTCGGCATGGTTTTACAGACTTTTATGCTAAAAATGTGAGGGCTCTGGGTGTTTTTCGCACCACAGAGTATGCGGTCGCGCCATGTAACCTTTTCATTCAGGGGCCATACTGGTATCGTATCACTCCAGCAGGTCGTCCCTAAGTCGATCCGTCCACTTAAAAGTAATGAGATTCTGCCGGTTCATCACATTGACGTTATTTTGATTGGCTCCCCCAACTCTAGGATAATCGGCAGTGTTGTCCGACCCATTGTCGGGCGTCCTGCGCGTTCGATTGTTTTGAACCGCACTTACTATACTATGAAACACACACACTCACACACACACTCACACACACACACACACACACACACATATATATATATATATATATATATCTCATATCATCGGTTTCGGTTTCGATTCCTTTGGAATAGAACTGAAGGGCCTATGACAAAGCCACCGAACGCGTCCTCGGGTTGCGGACAGAGGGTCCCTGTACCAAGGATTTCTGCTAAATATGGTTCCAATAATTAATTAGCCGTTGCGGACAATTGTCCAGGGATGGTCTTCAAGGAATGACCCCTAAGCGGAGGCGTAATAACCGTGCCGAAAGCTGAATGGCACCTGTGTGATGTGACTTAAACGGTGACTCTGGGATACCGGGTCACCTATCAGAGTGTGCATCCTCATCCTTGTACGCGAGACTCTACAAGGATGGACGAACCCTTTCCCTAGCTGCTCGTGAAAACAACAATGACACCTCCAAAACACCAAAAAGTTGTAGATGCTGCTCAAAACGACAATTGGTCGGCAAACAATGCCGATCATCCCAGAGTTCGGGGTCCTGAAAATAATGTAGATCGAAACACGACCACGAAGCGGCAAAACGCCCCCATTAAGTGGACGAATTAACTCAAGGATGCCGTGCTAGACTGCTACGATGCCAGAATTATTCCTGTTCACCGAGGCTTTATAGCGCCTATGCATACTCTCTGGTGCTAGACGCAGTCTGTCCTGTCAATGGCCTGGATTGACTACCGGAAAGCTTTCGATTCAACCTCTCATAGACTTATCATCTGTCTGTTGGAAAGCCTGAAGGTCCATCCACATATAGTGAGATGCATAGAGAGATTGATGCCTCTCTGGAAAACTAGATTTACTATCTCATCTGGAAATTATCGCGTGACAACGAACAACGTCACCTTCCAGAGGTGCGTCTTTCAGGGCGATACCATGAGCCCTTTGCTTTTTTGCATCACACTTCTTCCTGTATCTCTCGCACTACAAAATTCTTCTGGATATCTCTATGGCGACACTAACCAGCGCAAGCATAAGGTCACTCATGTATTTTATATGGATGACCTGAAGATCTAAGCCTCTGTTAAAAGCAAACTGCAAACTGTTATAAATATCGGAGAGAAGTACATAGGAGAGATTGGGATGGACTTTGGATTGGATAAATGTGCCAAAATTCATATGAAAAAAGTAAAGATTAGTGGCGTTCCCAAGCATCTTCTTCGACAGATTTGGGCTTCCAATCTGTAGGTGTTGAAGAAGGTATCTGCAACTAATATGCTTGCCGTCCCGAAAAACGAACTTAAGGCCATTTATGTCACCACACGTAAGATCATGGATATGCACAAAAGCTTGCATATCAATTCGTCAGTTCCGCGATTATACATTTCAGGCCGTCAAGGCGGACGCGGACTTCTGAATCTCCAGTGTCTTCATAACCGAATTGCTCCAAGTACAGCTTATATCGTTGATAATGGCAGAGCTCCTTTCCTAAAAATGGTCAGGAACCACGAGATGATTGGTGAAGGAGCGTTCCTTTACAAAGCCGCGGAGCAAGCGTCCAAGACCGTTGGCCTGAATTTTAACATCAGAAGTGAGGAAAGTGTATTATTCCATCTAGATGCTTCCCTTCTGAAAGCCAAAGTGAAGAAAGCAGAGTTTGTAAAATTTTACCAACAGCTACTCGACACAAAAGTGCACGGAAACTTTCACAGAAATGTAGAAAAATAGACCTTGCCGTAGGAGCAAACTTTTGCTTTTCTCAGATCATCAGAACTTAATTCAGGTAAAGAGAGTCTTATTTTCCTATGCCAGGACGGTGTCGTTTCCACCTTAGCATACCGCGACCGCCTTTTATGTCAATAAGTTCCAAGCGATAGGTACAGAGCGTGGCATGCAAGCGCTGAGTACCTAGAACAGCGTCTCTGTTGCATACTCGAGGCCTGACATTGTTCTCCAGGACTTCGAGAAACGAACTATATTCGTGATCGAATTCTCGGCTCCGGCTGAATACAACATCACTGCCAAGGAGAAAGAAAAGGAGGAAAGATATCAAGACCTTAAAAGGGTGATGCAACGACTGTACCCAAAATATTCGGTACAGGTCGCCCTCATGATGGGTGCTGTCGTAGGTGCGAAACTATCACTGGTTCGTAACTGGTCGCTTCGAGTCCTAAAGACACACGAGGGTTTCGCCGGCCTGTCTTTGTGATTTCATGGTATCCTGTGACCGCCCATCTGGCGGTTGTGAGACGAGGCCATAAGTATAATTTACCGCGGGTCTACTGGGAGCCGGTGTCATGTTTAGATGGCAGTTTCTCTCAGTAGGAACCGTGCGGTGGTTGTTTAACCTTATTTTTTAATTATATATTACTTACTTAAGTGACAACTTTCGTCAAGCCTGTAAAGCCAGAACTAAAATGTGGAAGGTAAATTATAAAGTAGCGCACCGCGGTAAGAGGCTCTACAGTACTGTATGAGGGCTGGTTCTTGTACTGCAGAATAAATATCGGATACGCCAATACAAACCATACCATTCAATATTGTGTGCGGAAATTTACACGTCGATCTTCAAAGTTCCGACTGTCTAAGATCACGAGTGAATTTTTTCAAGTAATTGAGTACGTCTATAAATGAAATTTTCTGGAAATAGACCAGAGTATCATTTCTTCGCGATTCAAGTAATCATTATCGTGTGCGCTTGAGCGTTATCGTGTGCGGTGTTATAGTGACTTCATAAATATATATATTTCGCTACAATCAATGAACATAATTTAGAGTGAGGTTATAATTATCATTATCCTACGTAGTTTGAGCTAACTCTAACGTCATATAGAACTAATTTTGCATGTTTTTTTTACCGATATTATAATTCGCTATTTTCTCTCACACTTTCATCTAAGATTTTCAGCTGAAGTTTTCATCTAATACTTTCAAACCCACTGCACTAAAACGAAAGGTATTCAGCCGAGTTATTACGTATATTTACCTGATGCAGTTTTGCTCACTTACTTAATTATAACGGATATTTCAATTTGCCACTAAATCAGTGGCGATAATGAAATTAGAGTTTATGGACCTCCAAATCTGATATGGATTATAAAAAAGTCGAACTTCAACTCAACTGCACTAATGGCTACACAACTTTGTTCATTATGCATCGATCGACCTACTGCAGAAACTTTTATGACCTACCCGTACTGACTTTGAAGTTTCAAAAATATGGTTTATTCTGTTTATATGAGAAATATTTTTTGGTATTCAAAACACGACACTAAGCTATCTACTGCACTCTAAAAACAGACTATTGACTGTAAAACGATTCCTTTCGCTGTTAAAGGATTTTCCATTCAGAATTAGCATGAGAGGAAATCCTTTCACAGTTAAAGGATTGTCCTTTCAAATTCTATCCTTTAAGGCCATGTGACGAGTGGGTCACGTGACCAAGCTAGTCCTCAATTTTTCATTGTAAACTTACGTCCAAAAGAAATAAGATGTCGCGCTCAATGTCTGGGAAATGATAGAGGAGACACTAAAGTTCACGGCTCTGCTCTTTTTCGGTGGGAATTTTGAAAAAAAAAATTATTATCGATACTTTCCATTGTAAACTTACGTCCACATGGAATGAGATATCGTTTTGAAATGTTGGCACCTTAATTAAAAGGCTCGAAGGAAGGCGGCTTGGGTCCAAAATATTTATAATTGTGAAAAAAAAAATTTTAACTACTAATTGGAAAAAATACCGACCGTGCTGCAGAACACGCAAGAAATTGTCAATTTTGCCAATGGGCTAGTTATATGGTTTATATTGATAAAAGTGGACCAAAACAACAAAAACTGTTCACAAACATTGTACACAAATAGTGCAAAAACTAATGTTTGCACTTGAAATGCAAATAAACAAATTTATATGTTTAGTTAGTCTGACATACGTATACGCTGTCTCAGAGCAGCACTATCGCAGCAAGCAGACAGCGAACATCTTCTCTACCGACAGAGAAAGATAGAAATCAAACATCTGCCGTGAAGCCTAAATGCATCGGTCGATCTTTATGTTTTTCATAAATAAACTTCTTTCATCCCCCAACTCTGTGCCTTGCCAAAAACGGTCATTTAATATTTATTAATATTTTCCGAAAATATTTCCGCGTTATTTTAACTTTTATTTTTAAATATGGGTAAAAAAATATTGATGTGAGGACTGACTTGATCAGCTGTTATACTCGTTACATGGCCTTAACTGTGAAAGGATTTCCTTTGATCTTGAAGTGAAATCGATTGTCGGACCAAAGAAAGAATAATTTGTAAGTTAAAAGAAAACTTAAAGTTTGATATTAGGTGAGGTTATGCAGATCAAACATTGTTCTTTCAGTACACGTATCTTCCAAAGTTTTCGCGTCACAACCTCGGATTGCTCATTTTTTGAATAAATCCATTGCCTACATTATTCCGCATATTTTTTCACTTAATTTATCAATTAATAAGTAAATTGTGTGCTAAACGATATTCAGTCATGCGCAGGCGCACTTTCTCCGCTAGCTAAACAAATGAAATCCTTTAATAGTTAAAGGAATTCTTTTCAAAGTAAAAAGAAATCGTTTTACAGTAAAACTACTTCCGTTTTGCATTTAACGGATAAGTCTTTGAACAGTGAAACGATTCTATTGACGCACAAAAGAAATCGTTCTAATTTCAAAGGACGCATTATGAAAGGAACGTAATTTTACTGTTAATAGACTTTTTCTTAGAGTATGTATTTGTGCGCGTCTTCGAGGTGCATCGATCGACCCATTGTTGAACCTTTTATGATCCACCAAGTCCGATCTTAAGATCTTATGATCTAGCAAAATACCGATTTATAAATTGAAAAAATATATTGTTTGTCTTGTTGATATGCCAGTTTTGAATGGAAAATCCTTTGAGAGTGAAAGGAATCGCTTGACAGTTAAAAGTCTGTTTTTAGAGTGTATATATAATTGTATGTGCTGTGTATATATATACATATATATATACTGTAATGGACCTGTATATTTCGTGACGGCAACGCCGAATTATTTATTGAATTTAACTGCCCTTTTCAAAACGTTGCAATATTATAAAACCGTGTTCCAGTGAGTCTACAAGGCACAGGATTATGGCAACAAAAGAAACATTCGTATTTACTTAGACAGCAGGGCTTCTATAATGTCCCTGAATGGAACAAGGTCTGCGTGGCTACTAATATGAGAGTGCTTTGAGGCACTGAAAAATCTAGCGACGAAAAGCCGAGTGACTATACTTAAGATGCCTGGACACAGTGGCATCAAAGGCAATGAGATCTCGGACAGGCTAGCAAAACTAGCAGCAACAGAAAACTTCGCTGGCACTGAATCAGTTTTAGGTATTTCCAGTAGTTTAGTCACTGAAGAAATCAAAAGTTAGCGACCGAGGAACATCGGAAGGAGTGGAGGATAACCACTAGTTTCAGACAGGCCACAAAAATTTTCGGTTTAAATTGAAACCCTAATCAAGCGAAGGGAATATTCAAGCTCGGTAGGAACGGAGTCAAGCTCATAACAGAATTGTTTATAGGACATGGAAACCTCGGCTATCACAGACATAAGGCAGGGCTCGCAGATAGTCCCCTCTGTCGTATGTGCGGAGAGGATGATAATACAGCTATTCATATCATTTATCACTGTCCCGCGATTGCGGGGAAGCGACTGGCACCAGCGAACAGTAACCTGCATAAGTGAGTCAGACATTTCGGCCAAAAGCGTGGCTGTGGTTGTCGCCGCGCCATATGGAGAGGGCTTTAAGGTTATGCTTAGGTGTACAAGGGCACCCAACGGGATTACCCAAGTGTCAGGGACTCTTGCCGTCTGAACTTCACAATAGTAACAATGAAATCGTTTAATAATGAAGAAATTAATAAATTTTTCTTCAATTTATATATAACCTCGTAATATTAATGAATGCGAATTATTTTATTGACTAAAAGTGTTTTTATCAAACAAAGCTGTTTCCTATATTTTGATCCCTATATATAAAATCTCATGTTCTACTAGATCCAAGAACGCATATTGTTCAAAACAATTTTATCTTAGTTTTTGATCATTTTTGCTTCCTCATAGAGGAAGCTTTGTATTTTATATATAATGCGAATTTCTTTCTATAAAGTTTGTAGTTGTTGACGCTGCTTCAGAGGTAACTCATAAAGACTTTGATCGACACACAGGTTGAGATCTTTCAGAACAATGAATATAGAATCTCGAATTAAAAATGGATAGTATGAATCCTTTAATCCTGCTTGCTCCACCTATACCAAATTATCACTATACAGAATGAATCATTCGATCCTGGGAACATAAAACTTGATAAAATGGATAAAATTGGCAGGCACAGATTTTGGTTTAATAATTAAGTTTAATAGTTAGAAATGCATTGTGTATATCCACAGTAATTTCTGTTTTATATCTTAATAGCTTATATTTTATTCAACTCCAGTTCGTTCAATTTCTTCGTTGGAATAAAATCTGTCGCACCTCCAATTTCGTTGAGTTTTTCGACATTAATTTCAAGTTAAATTTAGATTTTTGAAATTCCTTGACAATTCTTTAAAATAACTTCGTTCTTGAATTAATTGTATCAATTAATTGAATCAATGGAGTCTGAGAAACCAAATCCTAAACAGCATAGCCTCTAATTTAACAGATAAGTGGTGCATCACTAAATGCGCAATTAGAAACCGAAATACTAACGTGTAGTTCTGAAATGTTTAAACAAGAAAAAGACCAGAATTCGTTTGTCAGTGAAAATCAAAAGCGGACAGCTAAACAATATTTTAATAAAAAACTTTTAAAGATATGTCGGTATAAAATCAAAAGAGAAGCCATAACGAATTTTTTATTAAAAAATAACAAAGTGGTAACTTCATACGAATAAAGTATAGTTTTTAATAAGTAGACGAAATTTTCTCAACATAGAGAATTTATAACTCATGCCAAAAAATAAATAATATACGGTTATCAGACATGCAGGTAAAAGGTCAATAACGTCAGAACTTTCATTTGTTGGTGTGTCCGTAATGATGATAAGTAGGAATCGTTGTCTAGCCCTAACCAATCTTATGTATACATATAAACCTAAATTAAGAATTAGAGTTTAGTGTGGTATAGTATGGTAATTGTTAAATTATGGTGCAGTATACTCGGCCGGACTGTTTATGGTTTAAAATTACTTATTTTACCACCTGCAGCTCACGTTAGACACAGCGTCGACGAACTACCTCACTCGTACGTGAGGAAATCTTCTCTTTGGTTTTAATAACAGTTTCCTTAGCAGTTCTCCCTATTGAATTGCACAAAAAACATGATCCTTATGATGAGCAGTATTTGATTTTATCATCTTTAAATATCCCATAGATATGTATAATTCGTATACAAACACAGGTGAGGTGTTGGTTTCGGTTCTATAAAATAATAATTTCACAGTCAAAGTATACATTTTGTTTATTGCGTAATAATCGCGAACAAAGGTGCGAAAAACCTGAAATTTGAATTTTAAGAACTATTTACACCCAACTTGTGATTTAAAAAATAAAAGACAGGCTCGCATACTTATGACGTAGTCATAAAATGTTGAAACAATTCGTTTCCCAGTAGCATCAAAGAATTTCTTATTGACAACTTAAACTTTCTTCTTGGAAAAATGATTCTTAAATTTGAAAAAAAAACCAGTGCACTTATCACATGTTCTGAAGTATAAAAGGGGCATTATATTACAGCTGCCTAAACTTTAAAAGTCATGTTCTCCGATTTTCTTAAAATTCTGGAAATATTTTCACCTACCCAACAGTACTTAATTGATAAATTTATAGACCACGATTACCAACCCTATTCAAGTGATGGGGGGGGGGGGTGAATTTTTCAACCCCAACACCTGCACGGGTACTTTCAAAAGCCTGTACCTTCCTTTCTATTTTAGCAATTCTAATTTTTTATGAGGGTTTTTGAAAGGTTATTTTTCACTATTTCATTCTATTTTATTAACAAACAAAATGAAAAATTTTTAAAGCATTTTTAAAACAATTTTTTTTTCTCAAATAGCCTGAAAAGAAAGCTTGACTTTTCGGCTTCAAAAAAGGTTTTTTATAAAAAAAATAGTGCAGTCAATTCTTTTCGCGATATAGACCCCGATGTGAAGGCAGTCCTAATGCTTGTGCTCAGACGCAATCCTTTAGTACTCACTGAAAAAAGGTTAGTTGGGACAACTAATAAAATTGTTAGGACAACTATTTTAGTTAGTAAATAATGGTACTGCTATTTAGTTAGTTGTGAGAACTATTTTTGTTAGTTGGGGAATAAGTAGTTTCCGTTACTATCTAATTAGGTAGACTTACTATTTTAGTTTGTCAAAACGACAATCTGTAGGTAGTTGAACTTACTAATATAGTTAGTCATGTCTACTAATACATTTGTAGCTATAACTACTTTCTTTTTGTTATATAGAGACTAATTAAAATATCTGTCGCTATATCGAAATCTGAATTAAAAAGATCCCAGTGGGCACGTGGGCATCTTTTTTTCGGGACACCTTAGGGACGCTGATGTCAGTTAAATGTCAGTTCAGCGTCACTTCAGCTGAGAAGACGTTTTGAAACAACTATGTCCCTATGCCCACTGAGATCTTTCTAGTTTCAGATGCACTTTGTAGGTTAGGATTTCCAGTGAAACTTAAAACTCGTTTGATTTTAAAATTTCTTACACATACATTCGAATACTTCGATATGATCCCCGAATCCTAAAGACGCCAACTGAGCAGCGAGTTATGATGACGGCCATGTCTAAACATTCTCCCTATGTTGGTACCTTTGTTGCATTCTCAATCGTACCAACCGAGGTGGCAAATAAAAAAGTTACGCCACCTACTTTAATTTGTTAGAGAAATCAATTAGTAGTACATATCACTATTTTATTAGTAAATCTGACTACTAATACGTTACTAACGCAAACTAGTCACGATTACTACAAACGGCTTCCTAAACCGACTACTTGCTCAGTCGGTGTTACTAACTGAATAGTTGTAAGAACCAATTAATGCTTTACTAATAAAAAGGTAGTAGCCCCAACTATTCATTTTTCTCAGTGCTCCACAAACTAGTTTTTCAAGTCTACCATTCTTTCAACGCGTTTAAATTCATTCAGAATTTAAAGAAATCAGCTAATAAACAATTTAAGAATGTTTGCCGGTTGGTCAGACGAAGTTTAAATCATTTTTTATAAACAAACTAAAAGTGCAAACTACTCTTTTCAGAAGTAATGTTTATTTTTTTCAGTATGAATGATTCCTTGCACAGAAACTCTTACAACGTTTAGACTCGGCCTTGATTTGATAAATTTAAGTAAATTCCGATTACTAGCTTATTTTCCAATTATTCAACTTATTCTGAAGCCAAATCTCTAAAGAAATAATTTTTATTTGTTGTTGTTGTTCTAGCTACTAGTTATTGCTGATTTACATCAAAGTGATAATTTCACAATATCTTAATGATCTATTTTTCATGTATTTGGTACCGTAGCTCAACGTTAAGCAATTGAGCGGTTGGATGCAATAACAGCCTACTTGTATTTTGAGAAGTCACTTGTTTTTCATTTGTTCTTTATGAAGTTATATACAAAACAGGTTCAAAACAAGTGACTGCTAAAAATACAGGTAGGCTGTTAAGAGGCAAGGGGATTCATAAAAATTAAGCACCCCGAATAGTGAGAGGCGAGGGGACTCACTTAAATTAAGCACCCCGTAGGAGTCTAAAATCGCGCTGCCACCTCCACGTGATAGTCTCTGGAGACTATGATATTTTAGATCGTAGGCAAACGACAGGTGTTCATTGATCATTCTTCTGCAGTTGATTTATTTGAAAAAGCACTGACGAACTATAATAGTAAGGAATCATTCATACTGAGAAAAATCAACATCACTTCTGAAAAGAGTAGTCTTTACTTTTTATTTGTTTATAAAAAATAATTTAAAATTCCTCTGACCAGCCAGAAAAACATTCTTATATTGTTTATCAGGTGATTTCGTGTCATTCTGGATGGACTTAAACGCGTTCAAAGAACGGTAGACTTGCAAACTAGTCTGCAGGGTACTAAAGCATTGCGTCTGAGCACGAGCATTAGGACTGCCTGCACATAGGGGTCTATATCTCGGAAATAATTGTTAACTGGACCATTTGTTTACTAGACTCCTTTTTTAAAGCCAAAAAGTCAAGCTTTGTTTTAAGTAAAATAAACAATTCAATTGTTTGAGAAATGCATAAAATTTTTTTCACTTTTTTCGTTAATAAAATAGAATAAAAGGGTGTAAAATGACCTTTCGAAAACACTCAACAAAAATTTTAACGCATAAGTATAAAAGAAGTTACAGGCTTTTGAAAATACCCATGCAGGCGTTGGGGTTGAAAATCTCCCCCCCCCCCCCCCTATCAATAATCTTTATAAATTGTATAAATTTCGTCTATCAATTTTTCGATTAAGTACTGTTGGGTAATGAAGGTGAACATATTCCTAGAATTTAAAGAAAATCCAAGAAGATGACTTTTAAACTTAGGGCAGCTGAGAAATAATGCCCCAAAAGCAGATGTTGTACCATAATTAATTTATTAAATTAATAGTTAAAATACCTTCTACATCGATCTCGAAGCTTCTAGATTTAGCACGGACATGGAGCGCGTTTTTCAGCATGGATCAGAAACCTGTCGGCAACATGTGGATAACAGGAATCTGTGGTTAGGTTAGTCATATATATATATATATATATATATATATATATATTACTTAAATGACAACTTTCGTCGAGCCTGCAAAGCCAGCACTTCAAGGTGGGAGGTAAATTATAAAGTAGCGCACCACGGTGAGAGGCTGTACAGTATTGTATGTACGCTGGTTCTTGTACTGCAGAATAAATATCAGATACGCCAATACAAGCGATGCCATTCAGTATTGTGTGCGGAAATCAACAAGTCGGTCTTCAAGGTTCCGACTATCTAAGATCTCGAGTGAATTTTTTCAAGTAATTAAGTACGTCTATTGATGAAATTTTTCTGGAAATATACCAGAGTATCATTTCTTCGCGATTCAAGTAATCATTATCGTGTGCGCTAGAGCGTTATCGTGTGCGGTGTTATAGTGACTTAATAAATATACGAATTTCGCCACAACAAATTACCATAATTTCGGGTGAGGTTATAATTATCGTTATTCTCCGCACATTAAGCTAAATCTAATGTCATATAGAACTAATTTTTCGTGGTTTGTTACCAACATTATTTTTTGCTATTTTATCTCACACTTTCATCTAACTGAAGTTTTCATATAATACTTTCAAAACCACTGCACTTAAGTGAATGGCGTTCAGCAGAGTTAATAAGTACATTTACCTGAAGCAGTTTTGTTGATTAAATTAGAACTGATATCTCAATTTCTGACTAAATAAGTGGCGCTCTTTCTAAAAAGTGCATATATGGGTAATGGAATTAGAGTTTATGGACTTCCGAATCTGCTATGAATGATAAAAAAGTCGAACCTTATCTCAACTGCACCACGTGTGGTGAAATTCTCTATTCAATGGTATTTAAAATTGAAATAGCATTTATCATTTATTCACAATTATCCAATTTTGTTCCACCTATAGTAAAATTATGAACATATACTTTAATATTAAATAAAGCACAGTCTTTATTATCACTCTGCATTTATAGGGTGGTTCAAAATTACTTTTTTTATAGAGAGCAACAATCCCTTCAATCATGTTTCAAATCCTAAGAAAAAAATTGCTTTTTCTTCTTCTAAATTTTGATTTAAACAGGCGCCGCCGGGTACTCGAAAAATCTACTAAATGAATAGGTACTAAAAGGAAAAATCACTTTTGCGGTTTTTGGAATGCCTTCTGAGAGTTTGTGAAAATATTACGCAGAATTATAGGACTTGTAGCGGACTTTTCAACAAATAATTCTATGTATCAATCTCATGGACTTGCCGCCCCTAACACACCCTTGCGTTTCTGAACCACCGAATACAAAAATTTCAATTCTGCACGAAATCTACACCTTTGAACACTTCATTGCCGTTTTTAAAACATTACTATTGTTGGCTTAGTGGAATAATTTTAAACATTTTAAAGCTATTTTAACTATTTTAAACAAATTACATCTGTTAAAATAATGGATTTTCCAAAAAAAGTCGGCTCTTTTCTAACAGAATTAAAATCAAGGTTGCCTTTTTATATATTGAATATGTTTTAAATACCTTAGCCTTATTATTTAACTAACCCTTTGTTGTTTAAACAAGAAAATAGTATTTTTCCACAAAATTTGGAATTTCTCCCTCATAGAGGGAGGTTTGTAATGACCTACAATTTTATATCTACTTTTTTGACATATTTCGAACTAAGGAGTTTGATAGTACAATTTAAAAAAAATGCCCGTGTGATTGTGTACCTTTTTTTTGTTTACTATATCTCGAAAAGCAAAAGAGATACGATCATGAAATTTAGGATAATAGTAGCTCCGATTTATATCTAGGTCTGATACAATTTTAAGCTTGATCGGAAATTTAGAAGTTTTCTTTTTAGTTTGGCTATTTAAAAAAAAATTACCTTGTTTATGCGAGAAAAACTTTATTGATATTCAAAATTCGACAATAAGAAATATAGTTGATTTGTTCGCGTCTTCGAGGCGCATCGATCTAACTATTGTTGAACCTTCTATGACCCACCAATACCGATTTATGAAGTTTCAAAAAAATGTGTGTATTCTGTTTATATGAGAAAAACTTTGATTATAATAGAAATACTCAGTATTGTATGTGACATGTTTGTTCGCGTTTTCGTGACACGTCGAATGGCCTATTGAAGAACCTTCTACACCGAGAAAATAATATTCTTCGTTTAAGAGGATTCCTCTTATTTTGATGCAATTTCTCCTCTACAGTATGGTATGAAAAGTATTCCTCTTAATTTGAGAGGATTGTTTTCTCATGAAGAGGATTATTCTCAAATCAAGAGCATCCTCTAAAAGGAAGAGGAAAAATCCTCTCAATTGGAGAGGATCATCTAATCCGTTTTAAATGCAATCCTCTCATTTGGAGAATATTTCATCTTCTAAATATGATTTGGAGCACGGGAAAAATTTGCTAGATTCGTGTACACTACTTTATTTTATTGTTTATTTATTAGGCGAAAATTTGCGATAATCCATTAAAATTCGCCGTGACCAAACGTTTTCTTTTGAACTTACGGACTCTAATTGTTCTAACAAAACCGCCAAATCACCAACCGGTTCTATAATTTTGGTTAATAGAAGCGGCATTTTTGCCATTCTTTTTAATTTTTCGATACTTGAAAAAGTCTGAAAACGAAGAAAAACAAACATAAAGGAGAAATGCATGCGAGTTTTGTTGTACGGGAATAGAGGAAAGAACATAATAGCAATGAAGGAATCATACAACTTGTACCCCAGGTGCATAAAGAAATGCACAATCTAAAAACTTTATTATTTCGAACGACTGCACATACATGCCGAGGTCCTAATTTTTTAACAGCCAAATCAGCTCTTTATCCATGGTTTAAATGTTATAAATCACTGCATCCCTAAAAATCTACCGGTTCACTTAAAACTGACCGACACTAAACAAGTTAGGTTATTACGCTTGATTGACTCCGCATGCGCAAGTCCTGATCTGAGAGTAATTCCTCTACAAATTAGAGGATTATACTCAATCCTAGAGGAAAATGCAAAAGTCTTCCTTTTGCCATCCCTCCTCTCAAAAAAAGAGGGAACTCATCTAATTTTTAGAGGAATATTCTCCTTTGGAGAGGAAAATGTGAGAGGATTGAAGAAGAGGAATTTTCCTCTCAAATTAAGAATACTACTTTTTTCTCGGTGTATGACATCTTATGATCTAGCAAAATACCGACTTATAAATTTAAAAAATATGTTGTTTATTTTCATGATATGCGAAAAACTCTTTTAATATTGAGAATATAACATCAATGTATATGATATATTTTTTCACGACTTTGAAACGAAAGTTTATTTGCGCATGTGCAGCTGCAATGTGCTTCCGCGTAATATGAAATTTGCGCTCATATTTTGTAAAAATTTATACAATTGTACCTTTTGGCTGAGTGAAATTAAATGAAGATGATGTTACGGGTGCAAAATTGGGCAAGTGTGAAATAGAAAAACGTAGTTTTTCCCAATTGAGATGGTGGTCAAGTTGCCGAAAGCTACCTAATAGTGGTAAAATAAGGTGAACTTGTAAACAGGTTTGCAGGTTAAGTTTCTCATATTATTAAATTTTAATGATATTATTGTCATGACAATAAATATTGAAGGTAAAAGACAGGATTTGAGCATTGTAATTGTTTTAAAATATAATTGGTGGTGTTTTAGGAAGAAAATGGTACAAAATCATTCTTGTAAAGTGTGTAAATCTTACATTTTTGAATTTCAGTCAAAAATATGAATTCAATTAAATTAGAAAATTGATAATATGCAAAAATATATTAAATAAAACTATTTCATAAAACAATCAAAGCGTATTACAAACAAAAATGCACATTTCATGCTTGCATGCAGCATTATTATGGTTACTGTGATTTATTATTATTATAACCTTGGTGGGTGGGGTAAATTTTGTTCAAAGTCGCTTTTCCCCCTCGAAAATAAAAAGTTTTATCGCGGATATTTTTTTCATAGGATGCGTATGATTTTAAGATATTTCGATGTCTCAAGTTAAAAAAGACACCCTGTATATTTAACAATATAATTTCAGAGTAAAAGGAATGCATAGAAAAAGGAAGGGACATCGATCCACACGTTGATGAAGGATCAGGGTTAATTTCAAAGGAGGCGAAATTCAAAGGTTTTACATTTCAAGCAATTATTACATTCTGCAAAACGTTTCTTGAAGTCTTCTTTCCTAATACGACCACATCTGTATTGTAAACAAGGTTTCAGGAAACGTATGAAGTAGAAGAGGTTACGTCCCTTGTATGCTTTGGTACGATTTTCACTTTAACATAAGCCGCGTATACAACTCATAAACGCTCCCTTACTTCCGTTTTCATTGAAATTCATTTTCACTTTGAAAGTTTTTTCTTATTGCTCGTCACAAATGTTTAAAAATGAAATAAAACTCTTTTCACTGTGTTCAACGAGCGAAAATGATCGCAATAACTGGGTTCAACAGAAAGTACACTGCACATGCGCAGTAAACTTTCCGATCGGTAAAATGGTCTATTGATTCACTTTTTTTATAAGAGGTTTTTTTTATATTGGGAATATAACAGTAATGCATTTGATGTAAGTGTTTGCGTCTTCGAGACGCGTGAATTATTGATCTATTGACGAACTTTCGACGACCATTCCTGATTTACCAGTAGCGACTTAGAAAGTTAAAAAACAAAGTTACATTGCTTCTATGAAGAATACTGTGGATTTAATTTGGAATATAACACTACCTTAGCTTGAAAAATATTGAAAGTATCAATTTTTTCTTTTGTTATGGAAAAACCTCCCTCTATGAGTAAGCAAATTCATTTGATACCAATGAGGAAGCAAATATGTTCATAAAATGAGCACAAATAAATGCACCCATAGTACTTCGCATCGGTTTTTCTTTTCTTTTCTGCTATAAATATTACAAGTAACGATGGTTGAAAGCATCACTTTAATTGTTTTTTATTCATCATTTGTTTAAATAAATAACTCTAAGCTATTTTCAGTATTTTATCAAGTTGTCCCAAAGAAGTCCACTTTTTTTTCTTCTAAATGTTTGGTCGAAGTTACCTTTTTTTATATGGCATATCTAGGTATCTTACCTTCATTATTTAACAAATTATTTCTGGTTGAAATATTGTCGCCAGGAAATGGAGAAATTAATTTTGATTCGTGGTGATATGTAGTCATTGACGAAGTCAATACGTTTCATTGTACATATTTCTCAATTCTTCAAACAATTACTTATACAGGGAAAGCTAGATAGCAGAAAAATAATACTGTCTATCAGAACATATCCTAATAGCACGGAACGTTACAGGAATGTTCCGGGAACGTTCTACTGGGACCTGAGGGAGGCTTACCGTTATTGTTATTATTGACAATAAATATCACGTAAACCGTAAGAGATAGGTAAAAATCGATGTCAGCTTATAATATGGATATCATATTGTGATATAATATACGTGGTACGAAAAACTCTAGAATAACATCCATTTTCACATATCTCTAACGGTTCACGAGATATTTATAATTACAAAGAGAGAAAACGATAAGGCTCATTCAGGCCCCCGTAGGTTGTTCCTTGAGCTTCCCAGTAGAACGCGCCAACGGGCGGTCATTTTACACGTTCCCGGGTCGTAGCTAGAACGCTCCAGGGACGCTACTGGCATGTTTCGGGCTATAAGGATAGTGATAGGCAACGTAGAGTAACATTTTATAAGAAACGAAATTCTGTACAATATTATTTTACCATTTGACAAAATACTGGAAATAACTAATAATTAAGGTTGTTTGTTAAATCCTACTTGGAGTTTTATTTTACATGCACGGCATTGTCCCAATATATATTTTCTCTCCACATATTCGAGAACGAAATAAAGAAAACCTGCCAAATATCTGGAGTTTTGCGTGAACATTGGATCGATGAAATTTTAGAAGACCTACCCTTGTGCTAACAAAATAATTATTTTGACTGAAAATATTCATTTTTCGAAAGGCAGAATTGTACGGATAGCAGACGCCATCATCTGAACGGCGAGAACCGGTTGCAAATTCTTTTTTTTTTTTTTTTAGACAATTCTGACATCAAAGAAGCATTCTCGGAGGTCTTCTTATATCCTAAGACCCAAGACTTGATGTTGGTAAATATAAATTTCGCGAATTACTTCGCGAAACTGAGCAAGAATCGGAGAAAATTGACAAGTCTCATTTGTGAAGATCATGAGGTTCTAGGTTTAAGCAGGCTGTGACACTAGCGCTAAGAACGACACGCTTACGACACAAGGATATCGAGGTGCTCATTCTTATCGACCTCGATATGTCAATTTTTTGGTCAATTTTCTCCGGTTCTTTTTCCGTTTCGCGGAGTATTTCGCGAAATTTATATTCGCCATCCTGAAGTCGTGGGTCTTGGGATATTAGCAGACCCCCGAGGATCCTTCTTAGATGTCAAAATTGTTAAAAAAGTTGCAAAATTGTGTGTGAACGAATAAATTTGCAAATTTTTCTCGCCATCCAGATGCTGGCGACTACTATTCGTAAATTTCTCCCTTCTTTTCGCTTAAAATATTAATTTCCTCAGTACAAGGGGACAGTGCCGCACCTAGTGTTCCAAGTCGGATTAAAGTAAAATGCTTAACCGTTTTAACAATTGATACACAAAGAAATAAAATTTATGTTTTGGATAATCCATAGTTGTAACATTTATAGCAGAAAACAAAAGAATTTCCATATTTCGCGGAGAAATATTGTTTATACAAATATAGGGTTGCTAGATAATAAAGCTTAGGTATCGAAGACGAATATGAAGTGTATTAAAAGGCAACCTTGAGTTATAGTTATATACACATAAGTATATTAACAGTTATGTCATTAATGCGAAAATTTTAGATAAGTCTGCCTAGACTCAAGGTTTTTTTCAATTCTCTATTGACATTAATACAATGAAAGTGATAAGAATTTACCAATTTTATTTCCGAGAATATATCAAATGAGAAGTAAGCGAGCAAATCGTGATAAATCTACTTGGGTCATTTTCTCAATATTTAAGGATATATAGTAGCTTGAAATTCATTAATTGAAATAAATTAAAAATGGGGTATTATATAATCAGTTAGGACATCAATCAAATTAAATACAACAAAGGTCTTGACGTTAATGCAGCCTTGAAAATATTAACAAAATTTGAATGAAATTATTCACTTTTAATTCAGTACAGGCATATTTCACTGATTATTAATCATGTTCTGAAGATATGAATTCATAACTTTTTGTTTACATATGACATCAGAAGATGATTTTACAAATCATCACCATATTTTGAATTTTGAAAATTTACTTTTCTAAAATTAAGTGTTTTAGAAAAATTCGGAAAATTATTTAGGAAGAAAAAGGTTGACATGTTATATGTTAACAGGAAAAAAAGAATTAAAAAAATCTAACGTATATTTTGTGGATTCACAGTAAATTCAAGAAGAAACATTTTTTAAATGTCAACTAAATTTACACAATCATATTCATATCATATTTACTTTAATTGAAAAGTCGATCAACTTAAGTTAAAAATTCAATTGTGTTTATATAACTCCGATATAGAATATTGAATTTCTGTTATAAAGCAATCTTTTCAACTCGTCCAGGTGGTGAATAGATGCTCTTCTTTGTGATTTCTAGCTAATGGTACAATTTTTGGTGCTCTGATATATTTCAGGTTATTCTCTTGACGGAATGTACAATGAAATCGGGTTAAATATTTGGCCCTGGTAGTTCCATAAAAAATCAAACGAATTTATCTATTCTGCACTAACAATTTACTTTAGTGGAAAAGATATTACCTTAATTGTGGAGCGTTAGTGAATGCGTTTTTAGTGTAAAAAATTATTCCAAAGTTTGTCTGCCTTCATAAAATTATGTTTGTTATGAAACGCTTGTAAAAGTTGACAGTGCGTACCCGTGTACGGGCAGAAGTGAATGTTGAAAGAGTGTAAGAGTGAGGGAGGGAGGGTACCTGCATAATGCAAGTGTGGACAAGAAACAATCATTCCTTTTTGTCAGAGTAATAATTGTCGAGGTGAGCCATAAATAATTAATAAAAATAAATCACTTTAAAGTTAATACAGCTTTCAGTTACGGAATCACGTTGTTTGCTCTTCACCTAGAAATATTTTGAGCTCACATCCGAGAATTTGTTTTTAAAGTGTCTTGATAAAACTTTGTGAGACTCTTGTATATTTTAGCATATTTTAAGAATGAAAAACAGGATTTTGCAAGTTAATAAAGACGGTTTAAAACTAAGTCACGTGGTTTGTTGCGCACAGCCTCGATGTTGACGATGCTGATCGGCGGGCAATGTAGAGCTTTTTGCTATTGTCCTGCAAAAAAAACCAAAAAGATTCACATAGATTCTTGATAAAATCTAATGTCGAATGAACCTTATTTTTGAATGATAATTAATTTTTCGGACGTTAAATTTTATAAAGAATCTAAATCTTTTCGGCTATTTTTTCTAAGACAACATCGAAAAGCTCTAAATTACACACTGATTAGCACCGTTAATTTCGACTGTAAATGAAAGCAGCGAAATGTACCAACTAAAAAATGATTGAAAATGTTCTATTTCATGGCCACTTTGCGGTATCTGAAAGTATTCAAAATTAATATGTTGCTTCTCAGTGTCGCCTACAATTTTTCTTTTTTTACGGCCCCAGAACACTGAAACGAAAATTCAGGCATGCTTATTGGACATAAATTCCACTTATTTAACATGATTACATCCATTTTCATCTACTTTGCAGAATAAATAAGCTATTTATAAAAAAAAAACTAAAATAACATATTTTTAAACACACTTTTCACTGAAAGTAACTGTTGAGGATATTCGTCCTAAACTATAAGAGATATAGGACAATTGACTTCATTTAGTTTTACTTGGAATTTTATAAGCTTTCATTCTTCTTGAGATTACTTTAAGCTTGAATGCTTGGGAAAGGAGTAGTAATCTACCAAAAAGACATCAAATCTGCGCTTTCGCACCTGTTTTAAACCATTTTTAATGGCTCCAAGATTTCCAAAGGTGTTCAACATTTAAAACATTTCTCGATTGTGAAGCTACAGGCTACACCGAAAAAACGATAGTCTAATATTAAGAGTGTCATATTCTTACAGGCATATTCTTAGTAATAATATTCCTAATGAAGTAAGCGAAATTCTTACTTCAAGAGTATCTTCTAACCAGAGGGAGAAAATATTCTTAAAATGAGAATGTGAGTGGGGAAAGAAGGAATGCGCAAAGGAAAATGCGCCTTGCTCTGTTCAATCATTTCTTTTAATGTTTCGTGCCACGTGCTTTTCTATTGGTTTACATTTTCGATTGTTTTACCTACGAAGTAGTATATGGAGGCCAAGCTCCATACTTTCGAATCTGTAATAAGTGACAAGCTGGAAGAAATGCAACCAATGCTAAGGATAAATCATATGCGCACATCTGTCTCCTTCTCTTTATAGAAAATGTTAGAGTGAGAAAGGTCTGACGTCACATTTCAACAAAGAAGTAAGATAGTGAGGTTAAATACCGGCATGCAATTTCAGATTTATTCTTTTCTTTTCTTTTTTATTTGCGGTCTCTAATGGCAGATTTCACCAACTCTGACTAAGATTTTAATCCCCGATTATACTAATTTAATCAACAGCTTTTGTTCCACCATCTTCTAAAGTATGATTAAAGAGAGTTAATCACCGTTTAACTTAACCCTCGATTTTGGACGGATAACGAAGTTAGTCGGTGATTGACGCTGCCCACCACACACGTTCTGTAACTGCTTCGTAACAAAGCGTTAACATTCTTATATCTGGTTATATAACGAATGTTACTTTTTAGTGACGTGCTTGTTCTATAACTGGAAGGTAACAATGTTGAGCAACTTGTTTACTGAATGAAGATGTACCAGTTCCATAAAAAAAGTAGTAACAATTCTGCAGCAATGAGATGTAATGGTTATAGAAAAAGAATGTAACAATTGTTCTGTATCTTGGATACATGCATGAACTATAACAATTTTATTACAGTGTTACGTAAGTGAACTGTATCGGCGTTACGATGTAGTTCTGTAAGTTGTGTATAATGTACATTAGTAATGGCGATGGAACAAAGTGACATACATGTTATGTAACAATCGTGTTACACTTGTTTCTTAACTTGGTAACATCCATGGACTATAACAATATTCTTACAGAATTACGTAAGTGAAATTTAACGGCGTTATTGCACTGTAAAAACTCTGGGATAAATTTTGTTGCAGCTAATTTTATAATGGGGTTCCAACTCGCTCTGAGTTAGGGTACGAAACTAGCATCTGTATTTTTTGCAGAAAATCTGTAAAAACAATTGACTGCAGGTGACGTTTCGTACCCGAAGTTCGAGGAAAACGATACCTTGTGTGGTGGTACCATTCACACTACCAAGACTAATTTTTGTTGCAGGGAAATGGTATTCTCAAAATTGAATGGAATAAAATATTCACTTATTATGTAATCTAACTACTTATATCTTTTACGAAGGGAATAAAAAATGAATACATTTTGACTATAATTATCATTGTTAAAAATTATATGTATTTCAATTCGATATGAGCACTGACTGCGAGTATCTTGAAAACAAAATCATTATCTCGCTTCAACTTTTGAATACATTTTAATAAGTTTCTATGAGGGTGTTAGATGCAAGTTCTAACATAAAATTTGATGTTTTTACATTACACTTACGATGTAATTTAAAATTTATAACAGAATCTCAAGAGAATTTTGAGAATAGAGCTTCAAAATAGCACTCTTAAAGCGGAACGTTTCATATGTAAAACTCCACAATCTAAAACGTTAATCATCTTTAGAGAGATAGAAGTTTTAACTTAAGTCAATATCAAAACAGTTAAAAGTGATTATAATTCCCGGAAATAACGTTTATTGTTGATGAAAAAATATTGCTGATATTTTTTATTCAGCAATAACATTAAATAAGTATATCGAAAAATTTTAAATCCACCTATTCATGAAATATGTAAAACGGAAAAATAAAAAATTAATTTTCTTTATTAACCCTGGTTTTTTAGTGCAAAAGCTTGGCTGAGATTTTGTCGACAAGATCGAAGCGATTCATTAGCTCAGTTGGCTAGAACGAACGGTACATTAGGTTTATAGGCTTAGGTTTAGCTTGTTTATGTAGGGTTTGAATCCCCGGCGGGTGCGATTTTTCAAAGCGTTTGAGCGTGTGATTATGTTTGTAAGTGACCGTGCGTGCAAACGTGTAATTTAAAAATAAATGCAGTGCAGTGATAATATATAAAACAATTTTTGTCTTCAAATTTATCATATATTACCGTTCCATGATTGGAACGTAACATATATAGAACATAAAATATGACCTTTTGCCTCACAGGTGAGTCACCTGTGACTCACCAGTTATGTGTTATATTATACAGGGTGATCCTGAACTCATTATATTCCTTATACGTACACATTCCTTGTACAAACTTAAACAAAAAACTACGCTGGCAAAATGTGGTACGATCATTAGTTTTTAAACTATTGAGAGTTGTAAAGAACCAATAGGAGCTCGCTATTTCCGCGTGTACATAAGCATCTTGCGTAGTGATGGGCGCTGCTCGGTATTTCACATTCATGACCGAATGCTGACCTGTCATAACGTTAAATGTTGGTAGTTTTGTTTAAAGAGAAAAGTGGTTTAGTTATTAGGACGTACCCCATGTCTAACTTGTACAAAAAGTCTTTTGGTTCTAAATATTCCAGTTATTCTCTAAATAATAAAAATGTCAAAAAGCTGAGCATAACAGACGACACTTTTGACAGTTTCGCGCGAGATTTAAGGAGAATTTAAAATGTTTATAAATTGAGAAATTACATTGAAAATATGTCACATTTATTAAGCAATAATTTAAAAATAATAGTTGGTAGTAATTTAAGTTATTTTAAATAAAAATTCAATTAATTTAATTCCCAAACACTGAGGTGAGTATTTCGTATCTTGTAGGTTATGATCGCACGGAGAAATATGGATGGTCAAAGTTAGAGGTTCAAAATTTAGAGAGCCAGTCCGCAAATGACCCATCGCGGAGGGTCCACCTGATTAGTTACCGTTGGCGTGTTTATTTACAATTATTGAATGTGTCAGTCAAATGTTCACAACAAATAATAAATGTAAAGTGCATAAGAATATTAGGAATAATTGTACATTCATATTTAAGATAAAAAGATATTTCTGTCTTTAAAATTAAAATCGATCATTTATTTTTGAGGAGAAAATCTAATAAATAATTAAATTTTACTTTATAAGTCTTCCTTGTAAGCAAAGAATTATTTTTAATAACTTTACTCTTATTATTTACTAAACACTAGGGCTTATCGAAAAAAAAGTTGTTTGCGCGAATTTCTAATAGCAATGAAAACTTTCTTTTGGGAGTCAAAAACACTCCCCTAAAGTTTCATAAAAAAAATCCTTTTGTATTCGCATCATAGACATAGCTAAAAATCACAAAAAACGAAGCACTTATTCAAATTTGAACTGCAAACAAATTTTTTTTGAGATTTAAATTATGAATAAAAATAGTTCTAAGCAAGTCTATTTATACCTGTATAGGGATATTTCCATTAAAATATTTTTTAACCTCCCTTATTGACTTTGAAGTTTCAAAAAATCGAAAAAAGTCTACTTTTTCTTAGAGTTACGGTAAATTTCTGGACTATTTAACCATACAATCTGTAATATACGTCAATGAGAATGTATTTGTAATATATTACAACAATAATATATGCGGAATCTTGACATTGAAATAAATTTTATTGACATTGAATTACAAGAAAATATTTAAAAGTGATATATTGCTCTTTATTTGACAATAAAATTAATTTTAGGTACATACATTATCAGAAAAAGTACTTCGAAGCATGAAGATTTGTACCAACTTAGTAAAAAATGATTTTAATATTCTTTACCCTACCTAAGTGACTTTGAAATTTCAAAATTTCGAGAAAAAAATCGACTTTTTCCCTATTTTCTTAGAGTAACGGCAATTTTTTCGACTATTTGACCATGAAATGTATGATATACGTTAAGGAGAATGTATTTTCAACATGTTAAATCAATAATATATGCAGACTGCTGATATTAAAATCATTTTGATTGATTTTTGATTACAAGAAAATATCTGAAAGTGATATATTGCTCTTTATTGCATAACAAAATTAATTTTCCGTGTCTAAATAAGGTAAAAATGTTTTCGAGTGAACCTACTTGCGTACGAATTTTTTTTGTCTATGTTGGTACAAATCTACTTGCTTCGAACTATTTTTTCTGATAATTTATGTACCGAAAATTAATTTTTTATAACAAATGCATGATTTCAGCCCTTTTCGACGCCTATGAAGCGGGGCTAAAGCTGTACTTTTTACTCCCTAGGGACTGAAAAGTGACGTCAGAGGTAAATAATGAAAATTATACGTCTATGTGCTCGCATTTTACTATCATCAGCCCACTCACCGTAAAAACTGTGAGGAAATTTTGGTCGCAGATAATAGAATTTCGCGGTTATTTATGGAAAGTTACCGTATATAACTGATCAAATTACCTTAAATTACCGAAAATTCTCATAAATTTCCGGAAATTATGAAATAATTTAATTATGTTTAATTTATTTAATTATTAATTAATTATTTATTATTATTTATTATTATTATTTATTATCATTAATTATTAATCTATTTAATTATTATTTATTTTAATTATTTTATTTAATTATGAAATAATTTTTTTCGGAATTTATGGAAATTTTAAAAAATGAATTTCGGGTAATTGATGGTAGGTTACCATATTTAGTTGTAAAATCACCATAAATTACCGAAAATTTCCATAAATTTCCGGAAATTTATGGAAATTTTTTAAAATG
>CAKNWT010269288.1:0-10454 GCA_932066315.1 Andricus coriarius
TTTATAATAATAATTAATTATAATTAACATATCAAAAAATAATAAATTATGTCTATTATTCATTCTTATTATATTATTATTTTCTTAATTTTTTTCTGAATATCCGTTAGAAAAACCAGTTATTGGAACTCCATTGATGCAAATTATGAGTCAAATTTACTTCCATAATTTTACGTGTAAGAGTAACAGTGAGTCAAAGAGACTCACTTAGTTTCAAAAGAAAATATTTACTGACTAGGAATATCTTTCAGGACGTCCGCTCACCACGCCACTCGAAGGTGAACTAACTGGAGCGAGAATACACAGGGCGGAGGGGTGACCTATATTACCTTTCCCGGGTTAATATTGCACTGGACAAAATAAAGAGACCCTTCTTATATATAGGCTCAATATTGATGAAGTATAATAACCCTGTAGATAGGGATTCCTGGAACTAGGATGACGTCATCAGAATAGAAGTGTGCTTAGCACGAATTGTTTAACATTATATGAAATATGAGACACCTGACGCATGATGTCGGCAAAAATCAGAGAGAATTTTAGATTTAAAAATATCAAAGAGATTACGTCAGAAGAATGACGCACACTTATGGAATGTATAAACCTACATGCTCACCAATATTAGACTTACGTTTTTGTCCAATTCTTGGAAAAAATATGACGTAAATGTAAAGTGACGTAAAGTCAACATATTCCTGTCGGCAGATATCAAAGGAGAACTTCCAAGGAATTTAATATTAAAAATATCAAAAAAATTCTGTTTTTTTTTATAAAAACAAAGCCTGCCAATGGTGTCAGCACATAGATCTAATTTCATCTCTGACGCATGGTGTCGTCACTGAGAAGGTAGCAGATCTTGACAGTTTTCGATGTAATATCACACCATTACGATAAACATTTCAGATATAAATTATATTATTTTTGGGCAAAAATTCAGTTCCGCGGATAGCAGATATTAATAGATTGATATTGTGACGTCAGGTGTCATGTCCTATTCCATATTACTGGGTGAAACAGTTAAATTCCTCGGATTCAAGTATTGGTTGTCAATATCGATATTGAGAATCGAATACTTCGACATTCTGCTTCGTAAGTCAGCACAAGGAGCGAAACCAATCTTACAGCCTTCTATATTAGCCCCATCATTTTAGACTTTTGTCACCGGAAAAATCGCGGGCTGTGATTTTTTGACGCAGTTAAGTGTCCCTAGTGAAGCAGATGAAGAAATCACACAATTGTCCAAGAAATAATTACCGGAAGTGTCCGCCATCTTGGATTTTGTGTTTTCGTCTATTTGCGCGCGTATTTTGCATTTCTCGATGAAAAAGGTAAGGAACAAATTTGGAGAGAATTTGATTATCTACAATTTTAATTCAGAAGATATTTTTGTAAAAAAAATTATTTGTCGCTAACAATAAGCGAAAACTGTGGAAAATTAGGAAAGTGGCGCAGTTTTTTCCACTTTTTGACTATTTGTATTGAAATTAAGTGGCACATTTAAATGGCAAAGTTGTAGAAGACTCAATTTCCAACAACTTTTGTAGAAACAAGTTTTTCGTGCGACGTGCAGATCACGGTCGGGAACGCTCTCAACGCAGCGGCGTGGGAGAACTCGCGCTGTTAATGTGTTACCGGCAAAGCCCGAAGTGGCCGCAAACCTAAGTTTGGCTAGGCAATGCGCGTATTGTGGATGCGTTTTATGCAAAGTCCGAAATACTATGTGAATTCGGGCATTGCCTGGCATGAATTCAGGCAAACCTAGATGTGCCAAATGTGTCATAGGCAAAGTTATAAAAGAAAACATTCTCTTCGGATTGTCCAGCTTACGGATCCTACGAATATCAAAAGTTTGTAAGTACTGGAATGAAATTGTTGTTTTCTCAGAAACTTTCCCAAATCAAGGTATTATTATCTTGACGTGTGAATAACACATCAGAAAGCCTGCTACAGTCCACAAGAGTTCTTATCTGATAATATAATCTTTAATTAAAATGAATGAAATCGAAACTGTAAATGGCTCTTCTCACAATGTGAGTGAGATGATGTTTAAAGAAAAATGTATGATAAGTTGAAAGACATGAAGAAATCATAAAATTTACATTTGATTAAATCCGAAGAAATTGTAATTCTAATTGCCGTAGTTTTAAAAAGATATCCCCACATAGTACATGTCCCGAAAAAACCAGGTCTGTCCCAGGTTTAGACCTATGCTTTTCCCGAAAAAACCTGGGACAGACCTGGTTTTTTCGTGAAGTGTGCTATGTGGGATCATGATGGTTTCTATAAAATAGGAATGAAAACCGTAATAATTTCTTTACTGTACTCCAAAAATCTGTTACAAGAAAGTAAATTGAATTTTTCGAAAATTGACGATATACCAAATACTCTCTTATCATTACAAAAAAGTAGTAGTCAAAATTCTGTGTTTAGTGGGCTAGATTTTTTTAAGATACGAAATTTCATAATTCGACATCTTGCGTTAACAAGTAACCAGTATATTATAACTATACAATGTACAATGTACAATGATACAAGTGTGCATTCTTACATTGCCCACCACATATTTGGCACATCTTAGGTTGCCTACACTAAAGCAAGGTGAAGTTGCTTTCAACTTTGCCTGAAGCACATTTGGCACACCTAGGTTTGCCTGCATTTATTCCAGGCAAATCCCGAAATCACAGAGTATTTCGGACTTTGCCTAAAACGCATCCGAAATACGCGCATTGCCTAGCTAAACTTAGGTTTGCCGCCACTTAGGGCTTTGCCGGTAACACATTAACAGCGCGAGTTCTCCCACACCGCTGCGTTGAGAGCGTTCCCGAACGTGATCTGCACGTCGCACGAAAAACTTGTTCATACAAAAGTTGTTCGAAATTGAGTCCCCTAAAACCTTGCTTTTCAAATGTGCCACTTATTTTAAATGCAAATATTCAAAAAGTGGAAAAAACTGCCCCACTTTCCTCATTTTCCACAGCTTTCGCTTACTGTTAGCGACAAATAATTTTGTTACAAAAATATTGTCTGAATGAAAATTGTAGAGAATCTGATTCTCTACAAATTTGTCACTGACCTTTTTCATCAAAAAATGCAAAATATGCGTGCAAATCGACGAAAACACAAAATCGAAGATGGCGGACACTTCCGGTAATTATCTCTTGGACAATTTTGTGATTTCTTCATCTGCTTCGCGGGGGATACTTAACTGCGTCAAAAAATCTCAGCCTGCGATTTTTCGGTTTCTTAAATCGAATTTGATCTAAAGTCATTGGGCTAATTCTAACAGAACGTTTTCTAAGCCTACAGGAAAAAGTAAGCCAGAACGCGCCCTTCCTATCTACTCTTCTCCACTCATATATCAGCACCAACTTCAATCCGAACCCATACCGAATCCATTTTTCAATCAGTGCTTCCAATCCTTTGGAATCCGTGGAACATCTTGAATTCAACCAGAATGAATTCGAATGAATCCGACACTAGTCCGAATGACTAAGTGTGAATCCGAAACCAATCCGAATGAATCACACACCGATTGGAAAAAAACTTTCACTCCTTCTCAATGCAATGCCCAATCCGTTTGAACCCAACAATCATTCTATGCAAGTTTCAATCTTTTCAATGCTCAAACCGAGGGGTTGCAACTCGTGAATTCAGGTGTACACTTGTAATGAAATCTCCTGAAATCTCCTGAAATATCTGAAGTCACTGGAAGTCACTTGAATTCACTTGAAGTCACTTGAAGTCACTTGAATTCACTTGAAGTCACTTGAATTCATTTGAAGTCACTTGAATTTTCCTGAAGTCACTTGAAATATCTGAAGTCTCCTGAAGTTACTTAGAGTCACTTGGATTCACTTGACGTCACTCGAAGTCTCCTGAAATATCTGAAGTAACTTAAATTCACTTGAAGTGTCTTGAAAACTCCCGAAATCTCTGAAGTCACGTGAATTCACCTGAAGTCACGTGAATTCATGTGAAGTCACGTGAAATCACCTAAATTCATTTGGGGTCACCCATATATCACGTGGACAGTTGAGGGGGGAGGTAGGTATGGCAAAAGTCCACGATTGTCCACGAGGGAGGCCGAAGGGGTCTATCCGAAGTCCACGTGTACTAATAAGGTGGTCCGAAATTTGTTTTTTGAATTCTCATGCATGCGTAAATATTAGGCGTATCGAGTTGACCCTGAAAACTTTTCTACAGAATTAGCCATAGAATACGAATAAGAAATTACTTTTTGAAATTCACCCACATAAGTCTAAAATAGAGCTAAAAAGTCGCGGTTTCATCTGAATGATTAATCTCATTTTCAACTCTTTAGTTAGGGCAAGGCAATAATCAATACAATTCAAGAGAAATAATTGTTTAAAAAATTTAATATAAATAATAATACTCTCTTAGAATAATGCTAGAAACTTGCAGTTTATTCCAAAAATTTTCAAATTATAGTAAGGTAATAATTAAATCAAGTTAACGAACATAATTGTTTGAACAATTTATTATTATTTTTAATAATATTCTCTTTGAATAATGTTAGAAAGTTGTGGTTTTTTCTGAAACTTACAATGTTTTTTCTACTTTTCAATTAGAGTATGGTAATAGTGACTGAAATTCAATAAAAATAATGGCTTGAACAACTTATTATTGTTTTTAACTATCTTCCCCTATAATAATGCTACTTCGTTGCGGTTTTTTTTCTGAAATTTTTTAATTTTTTTTCTTTTCTTTACTCAGTGAAATAATACTGTAAGTTAATAAACATAATTTATTCTACAATTCATTATGGTTTATAATTTGTTTCAGAGAAATGCTGAAAAGTTGCGGGTTTTTCTGAAAATTTCAGCTTTTCTTTGACTTTTTAGTTATCAGTAACTACTTCAAAGAAAATTTACATTGATCCATGTAGAAAATTTGAAGAATATTTCAAATATCTGTTTTATTTCAGAAAAATATATTCACAAAAAGAAAGATTGCTTAAAAAATTATTCGTTCTATTGTTTATCTATTATTTTTTCATAACTAAAAAACCAAAGCAAAGTTATAAATTTAAGAAAAACCGCAACTTTATAGTAATTATCTGATTGAAGATAGTTATCAACAATCATAAATTGTTTAAACAATTATTTTTATGTATTGGAAGCTATTTGTATTAAATAAAACCACCGAAAAATCATAATTAGTACCAGAAACTCGCAAGACCCAATTTTTTACTTATGGGGTGTTTATGGGACCATTTACAACAAACATATGGGGTTGATATTTAAAAAGTAATTATTCATTTATATTCTATAGCCGATTGTAAAGAGCAATGTTGAGTTTCAACTCGATTCACCTAATATTGACGATTCTGTATTAAATGTACAAAAACGTCTTTTTTCTTTTGGGAAATATGTGTTAAGCTTCATGGGGTTGCTGGAAACTCCGAATATCATTTTTTATTAAAGGTCGAAAAGAAATCTACTTTTTCAGGAATAATTTTATGAAAATGAGAATGAAAAACATTCACAATTAAAAACCAGACGTCCAAACTAATACATTTTTCAGAAAATGTAACAATCTAAATAGATTGGTTTTGAATCATGCACAAATCTGAATATCATTTTTACATTCTCATTCATGAGAGTGTAATGTAATCGTCCGAATTTTCGATCTCTGGTTTTTAACGGATCTTTAAGTTTCGGCACTCACAGATTCCGAAAATCATAAAATTTTGTCGGTGTCTGTATGTCTGTATGTCTGTATGTCTGTATGTCTGTATGTCTGTATGTCTGTATTTCTATATGTCTGTATGTCTGTATGTCTGTATGTATGGTTACCTGCATTTTGTGGACACGCTAACTTTTGAAGGATTTGTCGAATCGAGTCAGCCTTTGACAAACTTTTCAAGGGTCCCAAAGTAAAGGTTAAGTTTGTTAACCAGATATTTTGGATTAAAATTCAAAAAGTGAGCACATTTTGAAAATTTCCGAGACCACTTTTTTCAAGATTTAAAAATTATATGTGCAGTTATTAGTAGTACGCAAAAAGACAAATCATTTATCCTAATGACATTTTTCAATAAAATCAAAATTATCGGAGTTATAGCATTTTCAAAATCCCAAAAAACAAAAGAAAATTAACATTATAAGCCGAACAAAGCACGATATGAAAAAAAGTCAAGAGGAGAAAAACGTTTCCTTTTTAAGGGCGTACAAGAGTATTATAAGAACTTTTTGAATTTTCTCGAAAAATCAAAACTTCAAATTTTGATCGCACTAAAAAAAATAAGAAATAAAAAACTCAATTTTTCTTTCAAACTATGCAAGATACAAGAAAAGGTGAACACATAAGAGTCATGCACCTAAAAAAGATCTACAAATTTGTTATGAATTACTTTTTGATAGGATTCGTAGTTTTTGTTTTATTCGTGAAAACAACATCAAAAATAAAAAAAAGTAAGTTTCTGGACAAACGACACAAGCTATAAGAAAAAATGAATTGACTGAAGTTGCTCATCCAAAAAACAGCTCAAAATTTTTTATTAACAATTTTTTGATAGGATGATTAGTTTTTGGTTAAATCTTAAAAAAAACATTAAAAATAAAAAAAGCAGATATTTCCAACCAAAATTAAAAATATTAGATTATTTTCAATATTTGAAAACAAATTTTTTTTTCCAGTTTTAGAAATTTTTGTCCAAGTATCTTTTAGATGGGAGAGAGTCTTCAAAATTATGCTAATAATTTTTTTTATTTTAATAAAGATTCAAAAAGTTGTATCCTATTCAACATTTTGAAAATTTCCAAAAAATAGAAAAAAATATATTTTTCTGTTAGATTGAAAAATTTCAATTAAAATTTTTACTAGATATGAAATATATTTCGAAGCTATCCTCATACAATTTTTGTATTCGATCAAATTGCAAGAAGTAAGAGCATTTTCAAATTTAGAAACAAAATGTTCCGTTTCATTTTGCTTACATGGTTTTATTTTTTGAAATAAATTATCTGTATAACCTGACTGTTGAGCGCAAAGCGCGAGTATGGCAATGAGAATGTAATCGTCAAGGCCGGAGGTGCTTTGAGAACCCTCTTTAAAATCAAATTCAAAAATAGATGTCGAATTTCACATTATGATTGTAGTTTATGAGGGATTTGAATCACAGTTTTTGATTTGCGCGCTCAAACTCGGCGCATTTTCAGGGCAGCTGAGAATAAAAATTAGTGCAAAGTAAGGAGAAAATATTAAAGTCATCATGGAAAATAAAAATTGTACATTATTTTGCAATATCTGAATAAGCAGTACCAGATCGAGGTACAGAAATAAATATAATATACATTAGATATAATAGTGTTGAACATAATGTAGAAAAGTTCACATTTTAGACTAAATCGAGTCCGAAGCACGAGATACGTGATAAGAATGTATTAGCTAAAGCCGAAGGAGCTTTAACCAAAGAGAATTCACAATCATCAAATTACAGTTGTTGACCTTTAATTTTAAAAGGTCTGTGCACAAATGTGTGGAAAATACAAAGATCGAGCGCTTAGCGCGAGGTAAATATATCATCGAGCGCGAAGCGCGAGATGTATACATTGTCGAGCGCGAAGCGCGATTACTAACAGTTGCGCGCCCTTGGCGCGCTTAAATTTGCGAGTCACGCGCGCGGCGCGTAATGAGAATGTGCCCTTGCAGCGGGCATATTTTTCTAAACGCATTTATTTATTTTTTTGATTCGAACAAATTTGGGGGCGATATGCAAGAAAATTCGGAGAAAAAAATTGTCCAATGCATTTTTGGACCACCCTTATGTAGACTCGCGTTATTCTGAATCTGCGGACTTTTTTCAGACACACATAAAAAACAAAAAGAATGTTGACAAGAAAAACGTAATTTGCCGTCAATTCACAGCTCCTTTTCGCTTCGTAGCTTTTTAATACCAAGAATATCCATATTTTCATAAAATATTAAATAAGTCCACGTGGACAGAGGAGCCAGGGGTGGGAGGGTTCGTCAAAAGTCCACGTTTGTCTACGAGGGGTGAGGGTGGGGGGTAAAAATGTAGTAAACAACTGTCCACATTTTATATGCACGGCTTCTTTGAAGTTACTTGCATTCTCCTGAACTCACTTGAAATCTCCTGAAATATCTGAAGTCATTTGAATTCACGTGAAATCACGTGAATTCACATGAAGTCACGTGAATTCACATGAAGTCACTTGAAATCACCTGAATTGATTTGAAGTCACTTGAAATCTCTTGATTTATCTGAAGTCATTTGGATTCACATGAAGTCACTTGAAGTCACGTGAATTCACATGAAGTCACTTGAATTCTCCTGAAATCACTTGAAATCTCCTGAAGTCAGTGAAATCTTCTGAAGTCATTGAAATATCCTGAAGTATCTTGAAGTCAGAAGTAGGTGTACACCCAATCGGTCGAGTTGTTAACCGCTCGGCTCAAACCAAGCGTCAACATCAAGTTGAATCCTGATATACCTTTTAATCCTTTTCAATCCGTTGCCCAATCCGATGAATCTGAAGCTCATCCAAAAAGGATTTTCCATCCTTCTCAATTCTTATACGAATATCCACTTCAATTAAAAATGTTAATTTTCTTCTTTCGAAAATCTTTTTATTGGCTTAGTTTTTGGTGGCCGAGGAATACCCCTTGTATAAAATCCTGAAGATATTGTCAGTTTCGCGTATTTCACAGGTTTCGAGATAATTTAACTTTTTTTTATAACTTTAACAATACTTTTACTAGGTTTATTCATGGTTTAGATTCCTGTAACGTTCCACGGGCACCTTCGGAAAGTTCCCGGAAAGTGTAAAATGTCAGCCGCTTGGGAACGTTCCCGGAACGTGTAAAATGTCCGCCGCTTGGGAACTTTCCTGGAACGTTTCATTGGGACCTGAGTGGAACCTTCCATTATTGTTATTTTTAACAACAATTATTTATAACTTACTTACGGTATACGCAAAATTTATTGATAATAATAACAATAACGGAAATTTATGTTTGGAGCGTTCCAGCGGAAGATTCCTGGAACGTTTCTAAGCGGCGGACATTTTACACGTTCCGGGAACGTTCCAGGAAAGTTCCGTGCTATTAGGGCATCGATTGGTTTCTAACAGAATTTAACTAGTTTTTTTTGTGTGACAGACTTATATGCCGCAAAATTCTTCACAATCTCGAGATAAAAGTAGCAAAAGGAATCAGTAGCCTTGCGTATAATTTGTCTTAATCTCTCAATAATTTATAAATTTGAAAAATCATGTGAAATACGGCAGCCTAACCTCCAAAGAGTCGTTCTCATTGAAAGTAAGGGAAACCGATTCAATATATGACTTTGTTTGAAATGGACATTTTAGTACATTGCAGATTCGAAGCCATTCGAGATAATAACCTTTTCAATGGATTCTTTTTTCCTGGGTTTCAAGTAAAATGGCACGTTAACATGATGGCGGAATATTGTTGGAATCTCGAAAGAGATTTAGCTGTAAAAGGAATAAAAAGAAAAGAAATTCACTACACAGCTCATATGAGAACAGAAGAATACGATATTCAAGGAAATCTGACTAAAAATACATATGTCTACGTAGAGAATATATAATTTGCTTATAGAAGATTAGTAATTTTTGAAACAAATTTAATGTTTTTATATTCAGAAGGAAGATTCCTGGAATATACGTTTATAAACGAAAATTTCAACGTAAGAATTCTCAAAATGCGTTTTGCCGTTCACGAGAAAAATGTTGATCCCGTTGTAATATTAAATTTGTATTGCTAATAACTTTTGAAAAAAGTTTCGTTTGGGACAAAAACCTAAGGAAATCTTTTCCTCAGGTTTGACTTAAAGTAAAAATTCAAACTCGAAAAAAAAACCTGTTAAGCAACTAATTCCAATCAATGCAGATTTTGACCATGATACGTAACACCAATACTACAATGCTATATAAGTCGCTTTTCTGGCTACGAACACTTTTTTGTGTGCCTGTTTAATAAGTAACAAGTCTTCTCTAACTAGAATAAGCAATTAGGTTAATTTAGAATGATGCAAGGATTATAGTTAAGAATTTAATGTAGATAAAAATGCGAGAAAACGGAGAAGATTCGTCAGACATAGAAAGGTGTAGTATTTTGAGATTTAACTTCTGGAAACACACAATTATTTTACATTTATTTATTTTTCTTCTTTTAATCTACAATTTCTGGTAATAGATCATGGCATGCAGTTACACTCTGTTACAATTGCAACCATAGCATCAAACTTCGGTATTTAAAGCATGATGTTATCGAATTATAGGACATATTACGTATTTTCACTTTAATCACCAGCTACTTTCACTTCGTTGAGTGCTGAGGGGAAAACAAAGGACCAAATGCATGCGACAAAACTTTATTCTTGTAATGACTTCGTAATTAATAATTATTATTATCATTTTATTACTTCATTAAATATTTCTTAAAAA
>CAKNWT010269292.1:2148-17573 GCA_932066315.1 Andricus coriarius
CCCCCGGGCCACTTACTCTCACCTTTGGGAGTTTTATTCTGAATGGCACACCGAATTTTTTATATGTGGGGTCAGATTACTGACAATACTGACCCTCGTGCCAAATGTTACAATTTGTCAATTTTGTGATCTAATTTAAAGTGATGACGCGCGGAATATTAAAATCAGCCACGAACTAAGTCAAGTGCCTAATGAGATGAGGATATTATAAATTAATTTAATATGATATTTGAAATCTTTTGCGATGATGTTGCAGGTACAACATTAGGAGCATGCATGGGGTTCACAACTCGACCGATGGAGCGTACATTGACTTCAACTTATTTCAGTGACTTCATGTGAAGTCAAGTGACTTCACGCCAGTGACTTCAGCGAAGGTGCACACCTGACTTCACGAGTTGTTGACCCCTCGGGAGCATGGCGTAGTTTGCAGTTCTTTTTTACCGCTGTTGTCCTTACACAGCGGCCGCAAGCGTTGGAGGTTACAAAAGTCGCCTCTGCACTCAGAGAAAAGATGGAGTTGATTCAACAAAACAGTTTGTTCAACCTACTTTGTCTGTTGAAACTAAAAACTTTGGTCAGCGCAAATAAACCTTTGGTTATTTTCAAAAAACACAACGAATTAATTCGGTCAATTCAAAGTAATTATTTATTTGAGCATGTTTAGTTGATTCAACCAAATAAATGTGTTGAGGGGAATATATTATTTATTGAAAAATGATCTGGTTACAGTATAGACAGTGTTAACTTTATTAAAAAACTGGGGACTGCAACAGTATGCAGAGCAGTTTTAACGCAAGTACAATTTTTACTTCGCAGGGTTCACACCGGTGTTGGCTCAACCAAAATATTTAGTTGGATCAACAAAAATATTTGATTGGATCAACCAAAATATTTGTTATATATAATCAGCCAAACTTTATTAACCAATAAATTTGGTTCAATCAACCAAACATTTGATTGGCCATATAGCAATGTATTTATTTGTTTGGTCCAAACAGATTTTTGTTGAATCAAACAAAGTTTTTTCTGAGTGTGGATGCTTTCTTAGAGCTACCATCTGTCACCCCACAGGTTTTTAGTCGCTTGCTTCCTAATGGTGTAGAAATTTTCATACATAGCGACAGGTGTTTAATAAAACCGCATTCTGAGCTGCTGCCGGTATCCTACTGACTCCTAAATATTCAAGATGTTCAGTGCATCTTGCGTACAAATTGCCTGTAGCCGAAATCACAATAGGATGAATGGTTTTCTCCTGCAGTTCCTATGAGAAAAGTGAGGACCCGGGGGGGGGGGGGGTATAGATTTTTAGTTTCATCTAGAATTCCCGTGTTGTTTATTTAAATAACACGTTCGTTCCGCGTCACTGCTCCGACCCAGATCCCTGATTAATCTCCCTATCAATCGCCCCAGGCGAAGAGCTTCACAAAGTCACCATGTAAAGCTCTCCACTCGGGCCCATTAGTATCCAAGGTTTTTTGTTTCAGGCGTCATTCATTCTACTGACACTCTTACCATGTATTTCTTATAAACTATTTGTCGCCACACTTTTCTGTCCTGGCATACCTCTTAAGCTTCCTTCACGCCCATGCATTTTCTCATGCAAGCTCTTATGTTTCTATGGCTTCTTATATTTCTTTGACTTAGGGTCTAGTTCACACATGCTAACCATTCTTTTCTCGGACTGTCTCTGGGTATGCTGCTATTTACTTTACCTTGTAATACTTGTTTCGTCAGTCGTTCATCTTTCATTCCCTCAACATGCCCAAACCATCTCAACAAATTACTTTCATTCCTGTCAAATAGTGTTTCATCTATACTACATTCTTTGAGGATTCTTACGTTACTAACTTTGTCCATTAGCGTTTTACCACATACCATGCGCAGGTATTCCATGCCAACCCCGTTAATTTTACTCTTATCCTTTTCTTGGTATGTCCAGTCTCGCTACCGAACAGCAGAGTGGGTGTAAGTATAGAATTACATATCGCCATTTTAGCTTTATCTTATATATTTTTACTTCTGACAATAGATCGTGCTCTAGCGATAACCTTCTTACCCTCATTTATACGCCTATCTAACTCTCCATCTATCTTTTCGCCATTAGTGAATAGACTACCAAGATATATGTAATTATCAACTTGATCTATTCTCTCATCATTTAGTACAATACTGCATATTGTTTTCTCACCCTTTCCTATTAAATGCACACATAGCGCCATATCCTTTTTTTAAAATCGTTATTGAAATGATCAATCCAACTACACATGAAAAACTTATTATTTACTCAATTAGTTATAAATTCTTCCTATGGAAAACATTTTGAATGTAAAATTAAGTTGATTAGTGTTCAGTGACATCTTTACTGTTTTTTTTTAATTTCGGGTTTAATTGACCCAATTATTCAAATTGTTTAGAAGAATTTTTGTCTTAGCATTAGGGTTTTATGAATATATATATATATATATATATATATATATATATATATGTGTGTGTGTGTGTGTGTGTGTGTGCATGTATGTGCGTGTGTGTGCAATTACAAAACCTGCATTTTATAAAAAATAAATTGTCAAACGTTTCAGCCACGGATAGGGGCTCTCCTGAGCATCAGCACTCCGATAATCGCTATCTTTATTGCTGGTCTCGTTTTAGAGTGCTCAAGAGTCGACCGATGATCTTAGGAGATGCTTCCAAAAGAGAGCAATCTTAATTGTTTGTGATTAGTCTAAACGGCCATTACTTTCATTCTTTTCATTTTCTCTAACTATTATTATTCTTATTATTAAAGAAACATCTATAAAACACATATTAATTTACCTAGTTCTGAGTTTGAAAATTAAAAAAAGGTACTATGAGCAAATATATACTTAACAAACTTTTACATGGGCTAATAAAATTGCGTATAACCAAATAACATTTTATATTAATTTCTATGTTTTTATTTTCAGGAAATATTTGAATTTTTAATTAATATAAGTTTTTATTGTTCTTACCTGTAGTTTTTCTATAAATAATCGCAGATAAGGAAGTCTAAATTGACTTCGAAACATATTGATTCTAAAGTAGTATAAAAATAACAGAGAAAGAATAAGGAAAGAGTGAGAGGTTATTGGTTTTGGTTGACTTTCCCTATTCTCCCTCTTTTTCCCTTTTGTTATATATTTGTTTTAAATGATCCGGCAAGGAGATAGTTGGAAGTCTAATTTTGGTTTGTGAGATTTTTTGTGTTCTATTTTTGGTGCATAAAAGAGTTCATAAAAATTAGATTTTATTTTGATCTGAATAAAATATGTTAGATTAAATTAAGTTTTTAATCGTACGGCTAGCATAAACTATACCCAATCAAAAGCTATTCAGTAAATCACCCCTAAGCAAAACTGAAAATCCGACTTTAACGACAGTTGCTGAGAACGGTTAGCATTCTATTTTAATGCCCCCTTGATATAGATCGGAATTTGAAAGGACGAGAAAACCGTCGATAAAGAAACTCCCAAACGATATTTTCTTAATAGAAATATTTTAAACAGTAATTCTGAGGAATTTACTTCAATGGAAACCGAAATTTCATCTCATATTATATGGCATGTAATATAAGCCAAATAATTAATTAAAAAATTGATCAACATTTACAAGGAAACTTTTTATCATCAGGAATTTTTTTGGAAAGAGTTCCAATCTCCGGAAAAGTGGTTGATCAAACATTTTTTTATGTTCGAAAATATAAAAATGTTTATAAAATGTATTTTTTTCCTAAAGTTTATGAACCTACCAACACAAGTATAATTAACTGCAACACTAAACGTTGTGACCTATATAATTTTAACAATGATTTTAAGTGTAGCATCTTTTTGACTATTCATTTCTTTTTAGAAATAGAAATTTAATGAGGTTCCAGGGAGTCAGATTTAGAAATCCATGGAAAAAGAAAACTATCAATATAATTTTATGAATATATGTTTAAAAAATCTGCCCGCTGCGCGGGCACATTCCCATCGTGCGCTGCCAGCGCACGCGGCCCGCTAGTTTGAGCGCGCCTAGGGCGAGAGACAGTTGGTTCTCGTGCTTCGCGCTCGATACTGCTTTTACCTCGCGCTGCGAGCTCCGTCTCTGCACGTCCTCCATATTTGTGCACACACCTTTTAGAATTAAAGGTCAAAGCAACGACAACTGTAATTTGGTGATTGTGAATTCTCTTTTGTTAAAGCTCCTTCGGCTTTAACGAACACATTTCCATCACGTGTTTCGTGCTTCGCACTAGATTTTGTCCAAAATACGAACTTTTCTACATTAGGTTCAAAACTATTATAGCAAATGTATATTCTATTTATTTCTGTACCTCAGACTGGTATTGCTAACTCAGATACTGAAAAAAAGTACAAATTTCATTTATCATGATTACTTTAATATTTGCTTCTTATTTTGCATTAAATGTTATCTTCAACTACCCTGAAAAATGTATCATTTCAATAAATTTATATTATTAAAATTCATAATATGCATTGGTATTGAAACAAACCTATTTGCATTGTTTTGTTTCTACAATGTAAAAAAGTGCGCATCCTAAAAAAAACACAGTTTTGTTATTAAACATTTTATTGCAACTTGTGTCGTTTTTCCATATATTTAATTTTTTGTTTGTTTTAATGATATTTTTTACGATTTGAACCAAAAAAACGCATCCTAGCGTAATGTGGTTCTAAGAAAATTTTTATAGCAAAAGTTCATAACAAATTTGTAGTTCATTCTGGTTGAACAACTTTTGTCTATTAATTTTTTTTTTCGTCTCTTGTGTGGATTTGCCAAAACTTTAATTTTTTTTATTTTTAATGCTATTTTTACGGTTAAAACAAAAACTGTGCTCCTTTAAAAAAATTATTTATTACAAATTTGTATAGTTCCTTTTCGTGTGAGCAACTTTTGTCTATCAATTTTTTTCATAGCTTGTGTCGTTTGTCCAAAAATTTAATTCTTTTATTTTTAATTTTACTTTTCAAGTTCTAAGATTAAAACAAAAACTACGCATCCTATCGTATTTTTTTTTTTTTTGAATGCACAATTTTTGTCTATTCGTCTTTTTACGTACTTTGCGTCGTTTTTCCGAAGATTTAGGGCCGGTTTCACCAACTCTGATTAAGATGTTAATCCTCGATTATTCTAATTTAATCAGTACCTTGCGTTCCACCATCTTCTAAAGTATGATTAAAGAGAGTTAATCACTGTTTAACTTGAACGCCCGATTTTGGCCGGTTAACGGAGTTAATCGGCGATTTACGCTGGTTGGGAGAACAGAACCAAAAATCGAAGTTTGCACTTGAGGATTTGCAGCAGGTTCAGAGCGAATGTGCATCATTTTTATAATAATTTTTATCATACATACGCTTTTTTTATCAATATGTAGATGAAAAAAACTGTGCAGCCAAAATATCTTTGATGAGGCAAATTGTGTTCCAATAACCTCACTTTTCTTATACTGGATGTCACATGACTTGGTTAATGTCGTCCGCTTGTACAGTGCGCGCGAAACCAACTTAAACGTTCTTCTTGCAGCGGCCAATCAGAATCGCCGTTACAAGAGAACATTAAAGTTGCCACGAAAAGGGTATATGATTAGCTAATCAGAGTTAAAATGTCCATGGTGGAACGCATGACAATTTAACCATGATTAAGGGCTGATTCCACCATCTCTGATTAAATCCATGGTTAACTAATCATGATTATTTTTTAATCAACGATTTAATCGTGATTAATTTGCGAAACGTTCGACCATGAATTTTGAACCTATGGTTAACTAACCGTATATCCTGTTCGAAATAAAGTCTAGTTTCTGCGTATTTCTGTTGTAACGGCGATTTTGATTGGCTGAGTCACGAAACTTGTGTTCGCGCGCCATCTCTGGGACGCCAAACCAAATAAATAGTACTCTGACGTCACAAATTACGCGTTGTTTACTTGCTTTGCTGAAGCGTTTCCAAAATAACATTAATCAAATTAATTAAGTGAAGCGGTGTTTTCTAAAGCGAAAAGAAAAGGAAAAATAACATTTTGAGAACATATTTCATTTTGAGCCATATATACTGTCGCACTGCACTTTAACTAAAATTTAAGGTTACGTTGAGCCCGATTAATCGCTGGTTAAGTCGCTAACCGGCCAAAAATGCCCGATTAAGTTAAACAGCGATTAGACTACTTTAATCATGGTTTAAAAGATCGTGGAACGCAATGTTCTGATTAAATAAAGTTAATCAAACATTAAAATTTAATCACGGTTGGTGGAATCGGCCCTAAAGCCTCGATTAAAGAATAATCATGATTAGCTAATCATGTATTTAATCAGAGTTGGTGAAATCGGCCCTTAGTGTTTCTGTTTGTAATGCTATGTTTTTTTTGTATGCACACTTTTCGTTTCTTCATCTTTTTTTCATATCTTGCATAGTTTGACTGCAAAATGGAATTTTTTATTTTTCATTATTTTTTTGTGCGATCAAAATTTGAATAATTGATTTTTCAAAAAATTCAAAAAGTTGTTATGACAGTATTGTAGGGTGTTCGAAAAGCAACGTTTTTCTCCTCTTGACTTTTTTTTCATATAGTGCGTTTTTTGGCTTAAAATGTTCATTTGGTGTGTTTTTTGGAATTTTCTAAATGCTATAACTCCAGTAGTTTTTTGTTCTTTCAAAAAAAAAGTCATAGGGATAAATTGTTCCTCTTTTTGAGTACTGAGAACATTCGTACATAGAATTTTAAAATATTTAAAAAAAGTGGTCTAAAAATTTTTTTTAATGCGCTTACTTTTTGAATTTATATCCAAAACCGGCTGGCTAACGAACTTGACATTCATTTTAGGATACTTTAGTATACCAAAGCCCAATCCAATATGTCAATTCTTTCGAAAGTTATCTTGCTAATAAACTAAAAATCTACATACATACAGACACATTAGTACAAACCTGTTTTTCGGATTCAGGGGGTCCCAAAACATGGACATTTGACAAAAAAAAAAGGGGAGGGGGTCACCTTTTACACAAATCTAATACCTTCTCTGATGAGAATGTAAAAAGAAGGCGGTTATTGTATTAACTACGTTTCAGCGTTCAAAACATGCATACTTTCCCTATTTTTAGAGCCATTACTACGCCTCCTCCCTTACCACTTCTTTCTTATGATTGTAACACAAACGATTTAATTATTGGACCTGATTTATTCAAAGCGACGCTCTAATTTTAAGGTTCATCAGTGCTTCCTGTGTGAAACGTGAAATTTATTATGAGGAAATTGACGTTACAAAATGCCTGACAGGTTGCGGTAAACAGGATGTTGCCGCTTTTCAAATAGACATAAACAGGTTAAAAAAATTTATGGATTTAAAAAACTCCCTGTCTTAGAGTTTTTCACTATCACATAAATAAAACATGTTTTTAAAAATACTCCTAATAAAAAAAGTTAAAGTTATAAAGAAATTGTAAATAATAAAGCTGAAAACACCCAGATTTTTACGATACCATTAAAGAAGCGATTTTAATGCAAAACAAACATTTAAAATAATTAACTATCCAAAAATAAATAGATAAATTACTAAGCAAAAACTTTCTGAATTGCAAAAATGTAACGACACCGGGGACTTTTACAAATAAGCTAGAAAACGGACAGAAGCAGAAAACGTCCCCAGTGTGGTTACATTTTTGCAATTCGGACAATTTTAGCTTGGTAATTTATTTACTTATTTTTGCATAGTTAATTATTGTTAATTATTTAAAATGTTTGTTTTGCATTGAAATCGCTTCTTTAAGTGTATCGTGAAAATCTGGGAGTTTTCAGCTTTATTAATTACCATTTTTTTATAATGATAACTTTTTTTATTAGGAGCATTTTTTTAAATATGTTTTTATTTATGTGATTGCGAAAAACGCTAAGACTTGGAATTTTTGTACAGGTATTGAGAAGGAAAGAAAGTAAACTTGTCAAATATCCGGGGTTTTGTGAGATCCTCGGATCAATAAAATTTAGAGAAATGAAGCCTTTTGCTGAGGCAATCATTATTTTTACGAAAATTATAAATTTTTCGAAAGGAGAAATCTTTGGATAGCAAAAGGCAGCATTTGAACGACGAGAACGGTTCGGAACTTTATTTTTTTACTCACAATTCTGACAGCACAGAAGCCTTTTTAAGGCGTCATCATACATCTGAAGACCATTCTTTCGATGGTTCTGAAATCGACGACTTCCAAATTAGGCCCTCTGCAAATTTATTTATAAATTCCAAGTTATCAATTATCCATGTGGAAAATTTTGAAATATCAAAAATAACAGTTGGGCGACTTGATAAACTTGGAATTTATAAATAAATTTGCAGAGGGCCTGATTTGGAAATTTCAGAATTCGTAATTGATGGTTTTGGAATTCATTGCTGGGTGACATGTTAAATTTATAAATTATAAAGAAATGTGAACACTTGCCAGTTCTGTAATATTGGAATTATCAGCGTGGGAAATTTTGTAGTATCGCAATTTATAGTTGGGCGATTTGATGAACTTGGAATTTATAAATAAATTTTGCAGGAGGCCTAATTTGAAAATTTCAGAATTCAAAATTTATTGTTTTTGAATTTATTGCTGGATGACTTGATAAGTTTATAGTTCATAAAGAAAAGCGAAGACTTGCCAGTTTTGTAATACTGGAATTATCAATGTGGATTTTATAAATAAATTTGTGGGAGGCCTAATTTGGAAATTTAAGAATTCGAATTTGGTGTTTTTGAAATTTATTGCTGGGTGACTTGATACATTTATAATTTCAAAAATATAATTTCAAAATTTTGAAATTATAATTTCCAAGTTATAATTCAAACTCGGTAAATTAATAAATTTACAAATTCGCATACGCAATCATAAGTTGGTTTATCTATAAAATTGGTGCATTTGCAGATGCTGCCTGCAAAAACTATTTCAATATTTTGTAGTCAATTTTATTCACATATTTTATTTTTATTTCACAATTGAAAACTGCCGCTGAGACTCGAAGCCTGGACTCGCGGTCGATAAGGAAGTGCGCCCCGATTTCGCTAGTGGCAATGTGTGCTTCGGACTTGTACCCTTTTTTCTCAATTTCGCGACGTATTTCGCAAAATTCAGGTTCACCATCATCAAGTTGGTATATCGTCTATGATCTATCGAGAGAATTTCAGAATTCGAAATTAATGGTTTTGGAATTTATTGCTAGGTGCTTGATAAATTTATAATTTATAAAGAAAAGTTAAGACTTCCCAGTTTTGTAATGTTAGAATTATTAATGTGGAAAATTTTGTAATATCGTAATTTATAGACAGGCGACTTGATAAACTTGGAATTTATAAATAAATTTGCAGAGGGCCTAATTTGGAAATTTCAGGATTCGAATTTGATGGTTTTGAAGTGTATTGCTGGGTGACTTGATAAATTTATAATTTCAAAAATATAATTTCAAAATTTTCAAATTATAATTTCCAAGTTATAATTACAAACTGGGTAAATTAATAAATTTACATACAATCATTAGTTGGTTTATCTATAAAATAGGTGCATTTGTAGATGCTGTCTGCAAAATTATTTCAATATTTTGTAGACAATTTTATTCACATTTTTTATTTTTATTTCTCAATTGAAAACTTCCGACGTATTTTGCTAAATTGAGGTTCACCATCATCAAGTTGTGGGTCTACGGATATATGATGACGCCTGAAAATGCTTCTGTGATGTCAGAATTGTGAGTAAAAAAATAAATTTATGAACCGTTCTCGCCGTTCAAATGCTGTCTTCTGCTATCCAAAGATTTCTCCCTTTCGAAAAATTTATAATTTCCGTAAAAATAATGATTGCCTCAGCAAAAGGCTTAATTCCTCTAAATTGTATTGATCCGAGGATCTCGCAAATCGTTGTTCTCAAATACTTGGGGAAAAATATATATTGAGTCAGCGCCGTACCTAAACAAAAAGAATTTAAAGTCGGATTTAACAAACACCCTTAAGAAATGAATTTTCAATCAAAAATATGAATTTTTAATCAAAATACGAATGTGAACCAAATAGTTGAATTTTGAACTTAAAATCGAATAGTTTAATTTTCAGCAAGAAAACAAATTATTTTCAACAAAATACATGCATTTTTTACCAAATAGTTTCATTTTTAACTCATTAAGAATACATTTTCAACCAAAAATGTTATAGTTAAAAGTTTCAACAAAATAATTAAACTTTTAACAAAATAGTTAAATTTGTAACCAAGTATTTGAATTTTCAACTAACAGATGAATTTTCAACAAATACATACATAAATTATCTTGTTTCATACGTGGATATTTAACAAGGAAGCTAATTTTAAGCCGATAAAGATTTTTTATCCAAATAGTTAAATCCTTAACCAATAATGTACCTGAAGTTCTGAACGTTCAAATGAACGCAATATTTTTTCCCAATTCTATTTTATATATAAATATTTGTTCCAACTACAATTTAAAATAAAGCATTTTAAAGTTCTTTTGGTAATCTATTATTTGTAACATAAATTAACTAACATTTTAACACTGTTTATAGTTTACAAAGCCATAATTTAAAATTTTCGTTCATTTGAACATTCAGAACTTCAGGCACATTAACCAATAAAGTAAATATCATGAAAGTGTGTTATCGCATAACCTTAAAAAAAATTAGTTTGCATTTTAAAACTATGTTACCTGCAATTCTTCGGAAATAATTATTTAGACGTAATATAAATTCCAATATTATTATACAGATACCCGTATTTAATTGAAATCAATCCTTCAGTATCAACCAAAATTGTTCGACAGTAGTTACTTTATTCAAACAATGCAGGTTGAAGCGACTAGGTTGTTTTGTTGTGTCCTGCTCTATAAACAATCTGAACTAATAAGTGCATGTGATTGGTCGAGTGGCGCCGGGAAATAAGATACCGATCGACTTTCACGACAGTGTAATAGGCCGGGAACTGGGTATGTTCCCGTGTGCATTAAGATTCCCAAGGATAAAAAGTGGTCCTTCTTATGTATTTTGAGCCGCTGAATCCGATGGTGCCCGGCGTTTTTTCGAAGAAGTGGTACGTTTTGTTTAAATCGCAATTGTTTAAACAAAATATGAATAAATGGTTTTTTCGAGCTGGACAATTTTTTTTAGATAATATGACTTATTCTAAGACGAAAAGGCCTGTAGCAGTTTTTCCCTAAAATGCATATTTCAAAAGTTATAAATTCTTAAAGGTCGGAAATTTGACGTTTTTTGTAAAGTTTGGATGTTTAGAACTTTTGACATATTCAATATTTTTTGAATCTTTAAAAAGCCACTTATTCTTTGAAACTCACTCTACAAAATGATATGATTAACTATTAGTGCAGGTCCGGCGTTATGCATTTATCGCGATTGACAATTAGCGCTTTTTCGGCCTACACTACGTGCTTTTGATGGCGCGAGGCGCGAGCGCTCCGCAACGCGCAGCCGCCGATTTCCTCTCGCGAGCGTATTGTTAATTTAAGATAGATTAGAATCATGTAAAAAACATCAATATAAAAAAAATTCATTTAAAACAATGTTTTTTTATGCTTAATAAAATCGATTGTGGCTATTCATTGAAATTGTAAATAATATCCATTAAGCATATAGAATGACGGCATTTTTCGGAATATTATGTTAATCTGAAAATTTTTATTACAATATTAGCAATATAGGAACATATAATAACATTTTTCGAGAGGGAATGTTTTTAAATAACTTTTATATTTACATCGTACGTACAAAATTTACATGAAAAATTTTGAATCACAGTCATTCGTCAGATGTGTCAATACTCATGCTATTATCCACTTCTATGCTCCCATTATATTTATTCCTACATGTTTTTTTGATTTGACAAGTACAAAATTCACAGCAACCGATTCCAACTCTTACACAAATACAAGATTTTTCTGAAATGCAAGATTGGCAATGACAACTTGGCACAAACTCGTCGATGGGTGGCAAAAGTATATTAATTTATTTTGGAACTAATAAGTCATGTTGAATTGCATAGCCATAATTAAGAGGATCCAATGACGTGATATTCTGTCTAAACACTTAACCTGTTGGTATGTTACATAATAAGCTCGCATAATATGTAACTTAATAGAGGCTGACGTAGTCGGTAGTTCCTAGTTCTATACAAATCATTTATTATTCAAGTTTGGGGTTCGCTGTTTTGATGTTGACGTTTTTAGATGATTATTATCTATTTTGAATTAACAATACGCGTGCGAGAGGAAATCGGCGGCTGCGCGTTGCTGCGCGCTCGCGCCTCGTGCCATCAAAAGCACGTAGTGTAGGCCGAAAAAGCGCTAATTGTCAATCGCGATAAATGCATAACGCCGGACCTGCACTAATAGTTAATCATATAATTTTGTAGAGTGAGTTTCAAAGAATAAGTGGCTTTTTTAAAACTCAAAAAATATTGAATATGTCAAAAGTTCTAAACATCCAAACTTTACAAAAAACGTCAAATTTGCGACCTTTAAGAATTTATAACTTTTGAAATGTGCATTTTAGGGAAAAATTGCTACAGGCCTTTTCGTCTTAGAATAAGCCACATTATCTAAACAAAATTGTCCAGCTCGAAAAAACCATATGTTCATAATTTGTTTAAACAATTGGGATTTAAACAAAACGTACCACTTCTTCGAAAAAACGCCGGGCACCATCGGATTCAGCGGCTCAAAATACATAAGAATTACCACTTTTTATCCTTGGGAATCTTAATGCACACGGGAACATACCCAGCTCCCGGCCTATAATGCTGAGGAAAAATAAGGCGCACAAATGTGCGCAGATTCTTAAGAATGGAGAGGGAAATATGGTCATTGAACAAACCTTCCCATTCACATCCTATTTTTAGAATTCTTATTTTGCACAAATATCGAAAAGCTGAAGAGGAAATATAAAATTTTTACAATTAAACCTTTCCTCAAGCCATATAAAATCTCTGTGCCAAGTTTTAGACGCCTATGTATTATGATGCAGGAGAAAATTGGCCGAATTTTCAGTATACACTGCAGACTTCAACTAAATTTTCAAGATTACACAAAATTAAAAAGATTTAGAAGAATTTCACGAGATTTTAAAAGATTTGATTTTAAGAGATTACACCCAGAAAAAAATTTCTTCATTCAACAAAACCATTTTGTTGGGCGCATTTGGTTGATTTCAGAGAATATTTTGGTTAAATGAACAAAATTTTCGTTTAGTTGATCAAATTCGTTTGCTTCAATCAATCAAAGTTTTTCGTTGAAATGTTTTGTTGATTTTATAGAATATTTGATTGATTTAACAAAAAAAATTTTGGTTCGATCTACCAAATAATCTAAGAGAGCATTTTACTAGAATCAAGAAAACAATTTGGTTGATTCAACTAAAATATTTTGTTAAAAGCATCTTAAAAGTGACGGACGCTTGCGAACTTGGTACGATCGCGTATTCCTATTCAATATGACGGTCCACGTTCGGTGAACCTTATCAAAATAAGCGCGGAAACAAAATCAATTGGGATTAAGTGATTATGTGAAAAATACGTATGATTACGAATTGAATCTTTGTGTGTGTCTACGATTGCGTGATTAGGTTTTTGATTTGAAAAAAAAAACAGAACGATTTTTTGAATCAAATAAACAAGAGATCCAGTACACTTTACATTGCAAATGGATTGCCGTGGAATTTTCTAGTCATGTGATATTTAGTAGTTTGATAAACTACTAAATAATTCACATAAGATGACACAATTCCATGCTAAGCCATCTACAATGTACATAGTGCTGGTTCGTTTATAGATGGATGAACTAAAAGTTTTGGTTAAATCAACCAAACTGTTTCCTTAGACCAGCAAAAACACTTACAGTCGGACTCTAATATAACGTCGGTTTTGGGGCTGTCCATGGACCTGACCCACCCTATCTGAACCTGATTTAGCGTACCCAGCACCCCCCGCGCAGCATCTGACAAGCCCACCCGCAGCGCGGCGTGAATTCTCGGAAACGGTAAATTCGGGAACGTTAAATTAGAGTTTGACTGTATTTGAATCAACTAACATATTCTCTTGGAACGGGCAAAATATTTGCTTGGATTAACTAAAAGTTTTACTTGGACTAGCCAAAATATTTTCTTGTATCAACCGAAAGATATGGTACAATAAACCAAATTTTAGTAACCAACACATTTGCTTGGGTGAACCAAATATTTTGCTGTTCATATAATAAGCATATTCTAGGGTTGATTCAACCAAATCTTTTACTGGGTGTAGATACGATTTCGAACGTGTTAATCAATTTTAAAAGATTTCAAGGAATTTCAATGGATTCCGACAGATCTCCAAGGATGTCAAGGAATTTCGACGAATTCTCCAGGGATTTCGTGGAATTTTAATATATTTCAAACGATTTCGAAGAATTTTGTAGGATTTTAGAGAATTCAAAATATTTCAAGGGATTTTAAAAGACACCAAGGACTGTTCTGTTGTCTACCGAAAAAAAACTAGTAAGTGAGATATTCCATAGAAGTTATTTTCCCCTGCACAAATACCGGAAAATAGTTTCTATGGCCATTGTCACTTGTTAGGTTTTCCAGTTGTACAGCAGTGTAATGGATATCTAGAATTTTCAAAGAATTTGACAACATTGGAGGAATTTCCTATTATTGCCAAGGAATTCATAAGATTTCAGAAAATTCTGAATTACATAGATTTCAAGGAATTTAAAAAGATTTAAAGGGATTGCAAAGAATTTCATCAAATTTCACGTGACTTATTAGGTTTCAAAGAATTTTAGGGGGTTTCAACGGATTTTAAGGGATCCCAAAAGATGTCAAAAACTTGTCATTTTTTGGACATCTCACGTGGGACTTCGAACATCCTAAAAATTGTTTGAAAACATCCCAGGATATCTAAATTTCAGCCTTGTTATGAATTTCCTTGGACATCCCTGGCTTGTCTCAAGGAGAAATTCCAAAATATTCTGTTCCTATGACGAATTTTATTAGAAAATAGGTCGAGTATTGAGCTCCGACAAATTTTGCCGTATTTAAAGTTTCTAGTCCGGCAAATTTTTGAGGTCCCGGAAGCTGGAATTACAACATTGTCATATCGATATGGGCACTATGCCATAATTTAGTGCTTATTTAGTGCTAATTTATGCTGCAGAAAAAAAATTTTGTGCCCGGTAATTTTGGTCAAAAACATGTAGTAATGCCAGCTTCAGCTGAAGCCACAACTCCGGTATGCGAAACTCGGAAACTATTAGTGATATCAAGTTCTTCTTTGCGCAGGAATTTAGTGCTAATTAAGTGCTCTGGATTGGTGCCATGCACAAAATCCGGGCACATTTTTTTTTACCAAAAACGTGTAGTAATGCTGGCTTCAGGTGACTCT
>CAKNWT010269298.1:0-15291 GCA_932066315.1 Andricus coriarius
TATAATATACTGATATAATCGTCTGACGAAGTGAAAAATATGAAAATGATAATTATAGATGGGTACAATAAAAAAATGACATTCGGTGTATATTTTAAGTTAACATTATGAATTATTTGATTGCAAAGTATATTACTGCATTAAAATTACTTGCTTTTATCAACAAGATGATACTTTTTAAGGAAATTTGTCATCGCAAATTCTTTGTTGAAAGAAACCGTTTTTCTCTAAATTTTCCTGAAATTATATTTACTAATGGACTGCGCATCATTCTTTTGATGTTCTAAGTAACTATTACTTAGATCATTTTCTTCATGTTTAATCATGGTAATTATTCTGATTCGTTAATTGAAATGTAAAAATTACAGATTTATTTTTTAAATTCAATATATTTTAGATCATTTTAATTTTTTTAAATTGTGGAACTCATGTACCCTCATAACCATGGGATATCCTGCAAGGCGGAAACTTGGATATCATCAGGATATCGTTGATGTCTGTAGGAAGTTTCTGAGATATTCAAATGTCTCAAGTAGAATATTAAAATTTTTATATATCCCACGTGGAACATTTAAATATCCCAGAAACGTCCCATAGACATCCCGGATATCCAAATTTCTGCCTTGCAGGACGATATCCACGGGTTATCCCTGGGATAAATTGGGATATCCTATTGCTGTGATGGTAATTACACATTTTTTATGTGATTTAAAATAATTATTAATGAAATCAAAGGAAGTTATTGCTATTGGTTTCCTTAATATGATTAGAATATTAAAATAAGAACTAAATTATTCACTATTCCTTCTTTTCCAGCCAAGATAATCCTCTGTTTCTCCATGTCAATATTTTTCTATTTGATATCCCACTTATATCCCGAGATATCCTTTAACCAGCCGGTAAGAAGATGTTCTTGAATAAAGTTCTAGAATCGTGCAAATTTTCAATCTCCATTTTTTTATGGATGTTTACACGTTCCGACACTCACAGACTCCAAAAGTGATAATAATTTGCTGGTGTCTGTGTGTTTAGCTGAAAGTCAGCCTTTTTTAGGGTCTAGGTTTTTTTTTTCATCACAGTTTAGCAAATATTTTCACTAAATAAATCAAACATGCAAAACCTTCTACAGCTTCACCTTCAGTTTTTCTTACTTACTAGTATGGAACTCACACATTAAAAATTTTATCTAATCTTTTTAAACTATCTAAGATCTGCTCGATGAACCAAATCAACTGTGTTTTGGAAACGTAATGCGTCCATAGTAATTTTTTTATGTTTGACTTAGTTTTGCAAAGGTATATCTGCCTGTCTTCGATGTAAACAAATTGTTTATTTATATTGAAATTTTTATTTGTACACCCTAAAATGGTAAATCCAAAAGGGAAATTGGTGAAAAAACGAGTACAATATGAGAAATATAAATGAAATAAATAGGTGTATTTTACACGTACTAATAAAAAAATTAACAAGAAGTCTAATTAAAAAGTTTTGTAACAATACATTTCGAGTAATTTCCCTGTACAAAAAGCACTAAGGAGTCGTGCACAAATTACGTATGTGTTAAAAATACGTCACTTACATCCCTAATGATGGAAATGTACCCTACGTAATTTGCGCATAGACTCACAACTAGCCTTTGTGCAGAAATTCAAATTTGAGATCATAGCAATAAATCCAGGAATATCTCTCCAACAAATGGAATTTAACCAATCAAATTTTTGTGCAACTTGGAATATTCAAATGGAATGTACTGCTGGTACGTCATATAACTACCAATACCAACTACGTTTATCACATATTCTCAGAAATTAATAAATAAATTACGTACTCATTTACACGAGACTTTTCTTAAAGCTCAAATAAATTACAACACTGTATAACGCACCTAAGTTTCTTCTTACAATAAGTGAGGATTAAGTATTGACTAGAAATTTTTAATTCTATAAGCTAAGTAAATCTAATGGCAAAAAAACACATAACGATATTTTCGAAGCACCGAATTTTTCGTAGTGTCCAGATAACAAAAATAAGACATTAATCCGGATATAAATTTTCATCTTGAAGTTTCTTTACTGATCTTGACCAGTAGGACGGATAGATTTTCCAAAACTAAAAACATGTGTTCGATTTCTAATTCAAAATTCCAAAACCAGAGCGAAGCTTTGCTAAATTCATGCTATTTCAATGACGAATAACAATAGTGCCTTTAAAACTGCAACAAAAATACTGAAGTACCGGAGAGAATTCTTACTTTCGTCTTAAAACCTATGAGCCTCTTAAAGATACCTTTAATAAAGCTTTTCGCGTCTCTCTTATATTTACAGCGAGTGTTTTTGGTTAAGCATCGCACAGTAATTTTTCCCAGCGAGTTTTTGTATAAAGACTAGGTTGGTCCAAAAAAATAGTTTAAAAAAATGTTTACTCCCATATGTCTAATATTTTTAATTTAATGAAAAAGCAAACTCTAATACTTGAATTATCTTAAAAGAAATAGAGTTTATTTTCTCATTAGAAAGTAATAGATTAAAGTAAAAAAATATTTTTTTGGACCATTCCAATAAAGACGTGAGCTTCCTTGAAAGTGTCCATGATTAGAAAACTCACGCCTCTAATCTTACATCTACAACAAGGCATGAGTACGTAACAATTACCTAATTAATTTTAATTGGAGATGTGTAGCCGTTTATTTGAATTTTTAATACAAATTTAGATACACTTGGAAAATTGGATTTTTCGAAATAGAAAAAAATTTTAATGCACATCAACCCGGTTTGATTTCCTTGAGCTATTACAATTTTTTAAATTAAAATGGCTAATTTTTTGATAGAAAATAAATTCAAAAGTCAAATCGAATCTTTGAAATTCGATTTATTCGAATATTCGAGCAATTCGAATTTCTAAGATTCGACTTGAGTTTTGGATCAATTTTCTAAGAAAAAAAGAAGTTATTTTGATTTAAAAAATTGTAATAATCCAAGCAAATCAAGCCGGTTTGATGTACAGTCAAATTTTTTTCCATTTCAAAAAATCCATTGTTCCAAGCGTGTCTAAATTAGTATTACAAAATCGAATGAACGACTGTACACCTCTAACTCTAATCTAATTGATTTCGACATTCTCGACGTTATACCCCTCGCTAAACTGTTCGACTCCCTTCCCTGAACCGTTGCATTTTGTGTCTTTATCGGTTTCCATCATACTTTGCAATAATTCTTTGCAGAGAACTTCTTCGCAAACGTCCCTTTTTCTAGAAGGGTCATCAATTGTATCTTTGTAAGTCCCACCAATGCCGGTTCTCACGTTTTCGATTATATTTTTGAACTCTTCACCTAGACCTTCGCCATTTTTAAGAAGAGATTCGTCGATTTCATCGCAGCTTGTCGACATATTAGGATTTTCATGAGAATTTGAAACCTCAGGATTATCGTTAGAATTGAGAATATCGGTATTGACTTCGTCGTCTGTCGTGTCTGTGGACTGAGATATTTTTTTTAAAACACTGTCAACTAAATTCGAGGCAAAGCTCTTGTTTTCGTTTCCTTCCTGGATGGTTTGGTGAATTGCTAAAGACTGAGGTCTACTCGGTCGATGGTATGGAAAAACGTTCTCCTCGCCAGCGGGAGTGTGAACTGCGGATATTTCGGTTTGTGTACTTACACCGTTATCTACCATATGTGGTTTTTGGTTTATCATACAACGCTTTATTTCTGTCATTGAGTCCTGCAGCTGTTGCACCTTTGAAATAAAAAAATCGATATGTTTCCATTCTTTCTTCATCACATTATTCTAATGCTATATGTATAAACCTTTTCTTAATTAAACATTCTCTAAATATAAGAATCACTTAGGATTTGAATTTATTTCAATCTCAAAGCTTCCAAACATTTTAGATTGGAATAGTAGATACTTTTAAATCTAAGAAATTAAAATTTCATGTAACATTTCAAATTATTGGATAGATTAACAAATAAATTAATTATTGATTTAACTGTTCAAAATTAAAGAATTTTTAATCAGTTCAAAATGAAAAAATAAAAATTGGAAGCTTTAAAAACTAAACAATTCAAACTACGAAGCGTTCAAAATCGTAAACAATTTTCAACTTCGTTAGAAATGAGAATTAAATTACAAACTTGTGAAACTGTTAGAACGATTACAATGTTAAATCATAGATTTTTAACGCTTCAGTTTGAAAACCTTTTAATTTCGAACATATACAAATGTGATAATTAAAAATTTGAAGATTAAAAAAATGAAATAATTAAAGATGGGAGCTTAAAAAACTAAACAATTTAAACTACGAAGCGTTCGAAATCGAAACCGATTTTTAACTACGTTAGAAATGAGTATTACATTATAAGCTAGTAACATTAAATCGTGTACAATTAATGATAACACAGCCACACAAAATAAAATCTTTTTTCGGGTCTGGAGGTCAGCATGTTGACTATATGTTTTTGGGGTCGCTGGTCCGAAACCGAGTTCCAAAAAACACGTCAGGGTTCTGACATAACCTCATCTTTTTTTTATTTTATTTTTTTTATTTTATGTCAGAACCCTGACGTGCTGGGACATTTTTGACTTCGGATTCGGATTCAGCGACCCTAAAAACATATAATAAACTTGGTCCGACTCCCTGACTCTAACAAAATTTGTATCAGGTTTTTTGAGATTACGTCAAAACCCTGACGTGCTGGGGGTTTTTGGACCTCGGATTCGGATTCAGCGGCCACAAAAACAAAAAATAAACATGGTCTGACCCCTGGACTTGAAAATAAACAATTTTATGAGGTTTTATGAGGTTATGACAGGACCCTGAGGTGCTGGTGTTACTTGGACCTCGGATTCGGATTCAGCGACCCAAAAAACATATATTCAACATGGTCTGACCTCCAGACCAGAAAAAAGATTTTTTTGTGTGGCTGTGTAATTTATACAGCTTCAATTTGAAATTTTATTTTTAACGTTCTAAATTTATAATTGTTTAACCTTGTTAGAACGACTACAATTTTACACCATACATTTTTAACGTTTCAGTTAGAAAACCTTTTGATTTTTAACAGATTAAAAATGTTCTATTCTTCAAGTCAAATATTGTTAATTTTTAATTTGTTACAATTTTTATATCTTCTATCAAAAAATGTTCAAGTTACAAGATGAATATTTAAATCTTAAAGTTTGAAGAAGTGTTTAAAACTGTACAATGTTTATGTAAATTAGGTATTTACAATTAAAAGTGTTTTAAAATTGTTTAAAATTTTTAATTCTAAAGAGCCTCTTATTTCCAAATTAAGACTTCATATTTGACTATTTACAATTTTGAACTACTTTTGAAATGTTTTTATATGAACGTTATAAACTAGCATGATAAGCCTTAACATGATTTACCCCAAAGGTCCTTGTTATTGTAAATTTTGTTGTAGATTTTGAATCTGGGTAGTTTTCTGAGTATTTTGCAACAAGAATCGAAATCCTTCATTGAGCAGTTTTTTTTAAAATCCAATTTTTATTGAATTTTTAGTTTTTTTTTAAAGGCAGGATTCTACTTTCGAACGCGCGAAAAAATGCTATTTTTGTAATTTTTCTTTAAAACATTAAGAAAGATATTGACGTAGGGTTTGTTATGCTTAATAAATATACTCTTAAAATACATTAAAATTTTTTTTGTAGTGTATTTTACGCGCTCTATATACATTTAAATCACACATGCAAAAAAATGAGAAAAAAAATTTGATTTTTGATTTTTTTTCGAATTGCCGCCATTTTGTTTTTTTGCATGTGAATGAAACAGTCTGCTGCCACCGGTTGCTGTACATGTATAGAATATGTGGTAAAAATGTCAGACCAACCGATTCGATAGTTTCGGAAATTTTTTTAACAAGCAGTAAAAAACGTGGTTTCGAGAAAGTGCTATTTAAATGTATATAGAGAACATAAAATAAACTACAGCATTTTTTAAAATGTATTTTAAGAGTATATTTATCAAGCATAACAACCTCTACATCAATATCTTTCTTAATGTTTAAACAAAAAATTCGTTCTTCATTTAAGGTATACGTATCATCATAATAAAAATTATATAATAAGATTTATTTGATCAAAGTATGTTAATTATTCTCACTATTAATTTAAAAATAACCATATAATTTCATTTAAACTGTTTATTTAGCTATTTATTTATCTTTTTCGATAAAAATCTAATAAAAATTTAATTAGTGTATTGTATCTTGTTTTTTATATTTTCAAGTGACATTTTCCAAAAAATGATTGAGCAGATGTAACACAACTTTAAAACTGTTTGAGAAAAAATTGTAGGATACTCATCCTGTTCTTTTTTTAATAATGTAATAAAATTGAATCTTCATAGAACTTATATTTCTTGTGTGCAAAATCAGTTAAAAATATTTTTTAAATTAGTTAAGTAATAAGTTTTTCTTTACTAAAACTTCAAAAACACCTACAGAATTTTTTGAAAATATCAGCTGAAAAAATAAAAAAACATACTTTTACCAGATACATTACACTAATTATGTTTATAATAGATTTTTCATCGAAAAATATTGATAAATAGCTAAATAAACAATTTTCTTGAAAGTATGTTGTTATTTTTAAATTATGAATTAAAAAATTAACTTATTTTTATAAAATAAATGTTATTTTATCATTTTTATTATGCTGATATTCATATTTTATATAAAGAACTAAAAATTCAATTCTATAACCTAAAAAGTGGATATTCTAAAAAACGGACCGATGAAAGTATTCGATTCTTGTTGCAAAATACTCAGGAAACTACTAAGATTCAAAATCTAAAAAAAATGTACAGTGTAAGGACCTTTGGGTTAAATCATGTTAAAGCTCATCGTGCTTGCATCATTTTGGAATTAATTGTTCACTAAACTAATGAAAATTTGCATCTTGTACCACTTATCATAATGTATCATAAAACTCGATCAAATAATTCCTTTATTCTTTAATTTTTCACTGCATCTTGGACTTTTCTTTTAAGCGATAATCTTATAAGAAATAATTAAAGCTCATATTGTTTAATTACCACTGCCTATACTCTTTTTTAGTAATAATTATAAGAAGAAATGCACTATTAAAAACTTGTTGAAAAAATATTATAAAAAGGTGTTCACCGTTGATAAATTTAAATTTTGTCTAAAAATTTCAAAAGCACAGGAGTATCTGTTCCACAGGGGATAATTCGGTTGAAAGCTTAATTAATTATCAATTCCTCTCTACAAATACATTCTTTCGTGGCTTAAAATATGAAAATCGAGTTTGTCTTACCTGGTTATGTAACAAGTTACAAGTCTGAGCCAAGTTAGTTACGACGTCGAAGTTGGAATTCGAGATTCCTTCTCCATTTGTAGTGCCACTTTCTCGAACACTTGGAGGTTGAAGTGCAACAACTTTTTTCCACAATGCATTGATCGCTTGCATTTGCAGTAACTGTAATTTGTGCTCGCTTTCGAGTGCACTTCGTGTTGCTTCCATATCAGTTGATAGTTTCCTTTTAGAAAACAGAAAACAGATTAAAGTTACATAGCGTAAAAGCCGCTTTTCCTATTAGGCAGCAAACACGGACTCGACTTACTGAATATACTTGTTCGTTCTCGTCATTTCGATCGTTTTCAACACGCTGGTGGCCTTCTTGTTTAAATTCCTCGTGTGGTATCCTCGCCACATTCTTTGAATACAGACTGCTGCTTTTTCAGTTGGATCTCCTTGAAATAAATAAAAATAAAAGAGATAAGATGAATGGAATAAAACAAATAATTAATATACACATCTCGAATAAAATGTGCGAAGCAAATTCTTATGCTTTCAAGTTATTTACCCTTATTAGTATCTTCTTGTCGCCTTTGCACGGCCCTGTGCCGAATACTATTCAGCTTAGCCTGGCAAACTTCGCTTTCTTCATCACTGCTAATCACAGCCGCACTTCCATCTCCATTTCCACATTTTTTCAAAGAACTTGGTTTCATTCCGTCCCCAACAACTTTAGCTTTCAAATCTTTGTTCCTACCTAAATTTGGGGAGTTTTTCACATTCCTCCTCATGGGTAGAGTCTTGCTTTGTACATAATTGTTTATCTTCACACTCTGAGGACATTTTCCGTTGGCATTCGTGATGATAGGCTTTGCGACGTTTGCTTTACCAGGGCTACAATTGGGTGCATTCCTTTTAACATTGTCGTTAGACTTTAGTACGCTTATATTCGTTTTTGTCGGAGCCGTTGTATTCAATGTCGGAACTGGTTTGTCTGCTGTATCACAAGGTACTTTGGCTGGTGTCGTCACTTGACTCGGAGAGCTTAATTTACTAGGTGGAGTCTTGATGGGTAAAATTCGACAGAGACCCGATGGTGGTCGAAAATCGGGACTCATCAGAGATTCAGGTACTGGTACGAGTTTCGTTGCGGCTTGAAGGGGACTCGATTTTTCTGAAAGAACGTGGAGCTTTTCAGATTGATACTTAAACATCATATGTATAGGAAAACGGAAACGCTTTTTTTGAATTTTGGCGACTTTTTGGCTCTAATTGAACCTTTGGCAAAGTTAAGTATACCTTCCACATCTTGTAGAGTTGAGCTATTCGAAGATTTATTGAGTGTGCTCGATAACATATGAGGATCCAGGCTTTGCGTCATTAACTGGTCCTGACCGTGATCGCCACCTAAGAGAACGTGACAGGATGAAACCATAGCTTCAGTATGACAACTGGCGACCATACGCTCCGGCGATTGCAGCCTCATCGAATTCCGCGACGAACCTACTTTCAAAGAATCTATTTCAACACTAATGACATTTCACAGCCTCTATAACTCGAGAAATAAAATGCATGGAATACGTTTGCGCTAGCAATGCTAGCCGAAGCGTGCAAAAATAAAACTAATTTTCTTGCTAATTTTAGAATAAGAACCCCTTTTGCAAAAATTCAGTTAGGAAAATATTTGAAAATTAAATTAACTTTGAAGCGCCTCAACTTTACAAAATAGGTTCTGAAACTAAGTGTCGCAACAACTATTTAGCTCTGTCGATTACTCTCTCTCTCTCTCTCTCTCTTTCATCTAACTTGATTCATTTCATAAACTAAACTGCTCTAGAAGCCGGCAAAAGCGGCTGCATGTGAAGAAAATACTACGAAATAAGGCTTTGCTTTGACAACGTGTACCTTTGCAAGGTGAACGGCAGAACCTTGTGTCGCAAAATTTTCGTGTCTGATAATATTTATCTTCATGGTAATTTAACATCGGGGTAACTAGGGAAAACAAATTGCACAGGAAAGTGTGTCGTGTAAAGTTTTGCTTATTTTTAGAAAGATAATAAACCAGACAATAATTCACTTGAATAAGTTTCAAACTTCAAAGCTCAAGATTGTCGTATTGAATTGTGTATCTAGTTGTAAGTCAATGATATGCATGGAAATTGAAAATGATTCTAGCTTTGATTCAGACTCACTCGGTCTTCTGGGCGAGCTGGTTCTGTTATGACTAAGTCTACGTCTAGTTGCCGGAGAAGGGCTCATTCCAACGCTGCTAAGGCTGTGAACGCTTCCCGCATCGCTCTGCTGACTCAGTTGCATCTGATGGTGCTGTGCTTTACTTAAAATAAGCCTAAGCTTTCTGTCAGTCTCATTTTCGAGGCACTCACCCGAAAGAGGACAAACTGAGGCGAGATACTGCGCCAGCAGCGAGTGCTCGCCAATACGGAATTGTCGACCTCGTCCTTGTGAATAGAGCCACTCCGCTTTCAGGCTGCATGGAACCGATCGCGATTAGAAGCAAAGGCAGATTTTTTATGGCGTCGTAATTAAAAATTATGACTTACCTTTCGATAGGATCGACCGCATAGCCGTCGATCGATTTCAGATTCATACACCAGTTGATTACGAAAGGTCGATAATCAAATCCACTATAGGCTACTGGTTAAGAAAAAGAAACTATCTATCTGATTTCATTTTTTTTTCTATCTTTACTTAAGATTCATAACTGTATTCGCAAATAAATTTTGAATAGAAAACTTTTTTTTTTAGTTATGCTACCTTAATTCTATTAAATAAACTGTTGTTATCAACAAGACTAAAGAACTAAATCGAACTTCTATATGAGAAATATTAAAGTAATAAATTTTAGCCAATGATCGTTAATGTAGTAAACTTACATATAAAGGATACATGTCATTACCTGTCATGCTGACGCAGGGATTGTTTGCGATCGAAAAATTGATGAGGTTTGTGAGATTCGCCAAATGTGACATTTCGTTCAAGTCTGTTATGTTGTTATTAGCTAATGTGAAAGTTTCTAGAGAAGCGGGCAAATATCTTTCACACTGACGCAGCGTTATTATGCGATTATTGTGTAAAAATAATTCCTGAAAGGTAATAATAAATGTCAGTGAATTAAAATGAATTGAAATTTTTTTTTTTTTAAGAAATTCAGCAGTCTTTAATCAAACAAATCTCTTTAAATACCTTTAGATTTCTCAGGTATGAGATATCTGAAACATGACTAATGCTGTTTTCTGACAAATCCAAGTGTTCCAACTTTGTATTTGTATGTAAATGTTCGATGGACTGTAACAAAATTTATTGTAAGATAACAGAATTAAAACCCATCGTTAGAAATTAAGTAGAACAGTTGAAGAAATGAATTCACCTTAATGTTGTTGCCAGCTAGGCAAAGTGTTTTCAAGTTCACCATATCTTTTATACCCTCTATTGTTAAAATACCGTTGTTTGCGAGATTTAGAGTGACAAGATTGTTCAGTTTAGAAACACCATACATACGCAGTAGTTGATTTCTTACTATAGAAAGCTGAAAAATTTATTAAGCATTAAACCTTTAATATAACTGTTACCAAAAGTCATTAAATAAAATAAAATCAATATCTTTCAATAGGGTCGATAGGGGAAAGTATGGTAAGAAATTACAAAGTTATACTTCGATTAAAGATATTTTAAATAATTGAAAAGTTTCTTGTTCCAAGTTTTTCCCAAATCATCTTCAAACTTTCTAATTTTAATTGTCTTCTTCTTTAATTAACAAAAATTTGCCAGAAGAAAGATTTTTCATTTTCTTTGGTAGTGTGTCGACGATTTCAGATTTTCCGTTATTAAGGGTAAGTATAATATGTGTAAAAAACACAAAAATATATATTTTACAAGCTTGTACTTTCGTAACTGTTAATGTAACATCCACTATTCTTATAATGTATGCTTGCCTTCAATTTTTTGTCATCTACAGTCCCGGCCTGATTTTCTTTAATATTAACGTTTACAAAATTTCCTCATGATAGCATGAAAGTTCATAAAATTCAGACTCTAATAAGCCCAAAATGAAGGCAAAATGCCAATTTAATAAAACTATATTGCAAAAAAACGTTAAATTTTAATGTTTTAGAAAAATGAAATAACTCTGGAAATAATCAATACGTTTCATAGTTCTTTCGCAAATTTTGAAGATAAGTCTCTATAGTATTTTTATAAACTATTCAGATATTTTAGACCTTTTTTCCTAGATTCTAACCTAGGGTCGAACTTCGTGCAAAAAAGTCGCAAAATTTCAAATAATGATGATTGTGCTTACCAAATAATTAAAAAAAATTCTAAGCAATAATATCTTTATAAATATTACTAAAATTTATTAAAATACGATGAATAATGATTTTTAAAAAATGTTTGTAAGTATATACACATTTTTCAAATTTGGCGATTTTTTGCACCAAGTTTGGCTCTAGGGCAGAATCTAGGGACGAAATTCTTAAAATATTATAACAATTTAGCAAAATACTGTATAGACTTGCGGTTGAAATGAGCCTAAGAACTTAAAAAATGTAAATTATTTCCAGAGTTAATCAAAAATTTCGAAAACATCTCAATTTGACGTTCTTTGCAATATCTTTTTATAAAATTGACATGTTGCCTTCAATTTGTGCTTATCAGGCGCAGAATTTTATTACATTTCGGGCTATTACAAAGAAATAATTCCATGTTAATATTATAAAAGTTAAAGGAATTTAGCAACAGATCCAAAAACAAGCATGTTGATAATTTCCGCCGATAGTGTATAAAAATATCAAAATAAAATTTGCATTTGGAATGAAAAGGTTCAGTGATATTGAAAATCTTAATTATTTGAAATTGTATGATTTCTAAATTGATTTTAAAATCATTTTTCTGTAAACGTATACATAAAAAACGTTATTTACCAATTATTATTATGCATTTACATATTTATTGCAAAAATGAGGTTCGTTAACATCTCGAACTGTTGACAGATTTTCGTATTTCACAATGAAAAAGGAAAACAAAAAACAGATATTACACATACCCTGAGTCTGATTTTTAATGATAAAAATATATCTTCCTTGAACTTACAGAAGGTGCTTTATGTAGGAAAAATTCAAATCAAAAGACCAGACACAATTAAGAATTGGAGTTTTGTAAAAGAATCTAAGTTTTTTTAAAAACAAATGATTAATGTAATAACTAATGACTAGTAGTTATAATAACTAATTTGATTTTTATTCCAAATTTTATCTTAATCACACTTACCCCTAACGACCCTATCCAAACTTCAACAAATCTTCGAATAAGATTTTAAAATCTAGTCAGTAATTTTAGAAAATAACAAAAAAATAGACTTCTGTCAAAAGTGGAAACCAAATAAGCTGTCACAAAACGCACCAAAACAATTAGACATCAATGTTGACAAATAGATTCGACCCCAAAATTACTTCGAATCTAGTACAATCTCTTTCATCATTTAAAAAACACAACCGAGTCGAGTCAGAAAAACGCAAAAATTCACAAACCTTTGTAATTCTATGGTAAGAATCAAGATTATCGAGTCGTTGAAGCTCATTGTCGTCGACGATCAAAGTGCTAATGTCAGCATCCGACGGACACCTGCCAATTTTCTTGAGACCCTGACCGCTTAGGTCCAGAGTTTCGCAAACGAGAGACTCTAAAACAAAAGTGAGACTCATTGATCTTTGTATTTTTTTTTAAAGTTTGAATCCATTTAAATCTGTAACAGGACAGGGGAGGAATCAATTTTAGAAAAACGACTAGACACTTTGGAGCTGTCAAAAATGTTGGAAACTGTATTTGACGGGTGGAAAAATATTAGACTATTTACGGTGTCCCTTTTGGAACATTAGAAATCAGCAAACACTATATTTGAAGGAAGAATATAAACAAAAAGTCACTTTTATCAATAACTAACCCGTTGAAGCCATGATGAACACAATTATTGAACACAATACTGGTAGACGCTCCAACGATCATGAAAAAGTGAGGAATTTCGTAGAAAGGAAACTTACCGATCGAGAGACATACATGTTACCAACACCGTAAGAAAAATACCGCCAAATTTAAAACATTTTAAGATATGCATATACGCTGGATTTTTATTTTTCGTAGGAAATCTTAGATTTTGCGATTTAATTCTGGATGCAGATACTCCACCAGTCAGATTTGAACAATCTTTTAAGCACTGAAGACACTATTAAAGTCTATTACAAAAAAGAATAATTTTGTTTCAGAAACTGTTCATAAAATTAAAGTTTTACTCAATTTAAAACTACTTCAAGAGTATTTTCTATTGATATTAAAAATTTTTATAAACCAAGTGCTTCATGATTCTCTTCTTATGTAGGATAAGCACTATAATTAATTAATATTGTTTTAAATCAATAAGATTGCATTTTTATTTCCAAGGAATTTCCTATGTTGGTATGGGAGTTGAGAACCCTGCAAACTGCTATTTTGAAAATTAATACAAATCTCTACATTTAAAATATAATTTAATTGTTAAAAGACATGCTAAAATTATAAAAAGTACGATAGATGAAAACTCAAAAACTTTTTAAAATATGATTTGAAAGAAGCAAAATGTGTGAAAGAAGCAATTAATTTGTATAAATAAAAACAATTGTTTTTGCTCAGGAAGAATTTTATTTGTTAGGTTGGCACTTTGTCAGAAGAGCAAGATGGCGGCTGTTCCGTATAGTGCTCGGTGACAGACTGACAGCGCCCTGTGACCTGTACCTAGACGTTTCTTTAGCATTTATGCTGACAAATTTTCAATTTTTCGCATTAAAATCCGCGGATGATGTCTTGAACGACCCTCTGTGCGTTTGAGATCTAAAGGAAGTGAAAATGTCTACTAGATCGCAGTTAACGAAAGATTTAAACGGTGAGTGCCACCCGCGATGTTTACGTTCGTGTGTGTTCGATCTGTCAAATTCGCAGTGGCAAAGTTCAGCCATCAATAGAAATTAGTATAAAAAAGTGCAATCAAGTTTTCAGTCTATTATCAATCGTTCTTTACAGGTAGTTTCGAATCAAAAAATCTGAGTTACAAATTTAGTGCAATTTAAATTCTTGATTCTATACACTGCATCGGAATTTTGACATCTTCTTTGACCCATAAATACATCTTATTTCCCTAGAATCGGTGAAATCATTGCTCGGAAAGCACGTCAAGATCCTATTGAAGACTGTGGTCAAATTGGAGACCAAGCCGGATAAACTTGAAAATCGTGTATTGGTAAGTCAATTTTTGTGTACTCTGGTCTGCTTATTCATAGACTTGTTGGAATTTCGCACTAGAATTTCCCTTCTGTCAAAACGATGTTTTTATGATTATTAATCGACGTATTGTTTTGCGGCTTGAATTTGAGATATTCCGAGAATATTTTCTAATTTTTATTTTAAATTTTCAGTTTAGCTTTAATTATACATTGTTAGTGACTAGTTAGTTTACCAAAACTTAAACATAATTTTACGAACGTAAATATAATTTTCAACATGTATGTTTTTAAAGAATAATGAAGGCAGTTTAATGTGAGACTGTTTTTTGAAAGCTTTTTACTATTGAGTAATGTTTTTGTTTGGTAACAATGTCTCATTTATGAAGAGTTGCACTGCAGAATTGCCGCCAAACAAGTTTTTTTTTTGCAAGTATGAATAGATTTACATCAAGACCACTCCCATTTTTGCTAAACAAAATTTATAATTTTTGAGATCAATATTCAATTTTCCACACCATTTAGATATTTTCTATTTCATGTTTGTAAGGAAGAACTTGATAAGTAAAGAACCTTGTTTTTAAATTATCATGTATGAATCACCGAACACTATAGTGCCAAGTATGAATACTATTTTTAAACTGGCATTTTAAAGAGCAAGAAAATAATTTCAACATTTTAGTTGAAAGGGTGGTAGTACAGAACTAGGTAATCAAAATTTTTCCGAAAATGGGTTTACTGTATAAAA
>CAKNWT010269300.1:0-30186 GCA_932066315.1 Andricus coriarius
AAAAATTTATGTTGTTGTATAAAAAAACTGAATATGTGCACTGATTTATGTAGCCAGGTGTCGAACTCACACAAAAAAAATGCATGACGTTTCTATTGTAGCTAAATATGTTCACTACCGCCATCTCTGAGCAAACAGCGGATTTAAGCTTATACGCCTGGTAATTTATGTAAAGCATTTTTAATTGTGAGGATATTCTTATGGAGCATGCAATACTTGGAAAGGATGGATCTGTTAGCGGCATGATACATAATTTGATCTCAATTATTGTTATTTAAAATTTTTTTTCAACTTTCTCAATTAATATTAATAAAACAATTGATTAAAGCTGATGTAACAAAATTTTAAAACAGTTTAAAGTTATTACAATTGTTTTTAAAGGTCGCAATCTTTTTGTGTACTTGGAAAATAATTGACATCATAAGTGTGTCAATGCTAAAAATTTAATGTTCACTTTGTCGAATTATTATTGGTATACTGTGAGGAAGTGTATTCGTATTCAATGTTTTTTTTCTTCATTTTTAATGGTACCCCAGCGAAAAGCACTTTGGTTTCAGAATAAGATTTTTGAACTAAGAAGATTTGTACGTTTAAAATTGAAACGGAGCAGTTTATCATATTTAAGTCTAAAATTATTAATTTAAAACTCACTAGAATTCTATCCAAGCAAGTTAGAATAATTACATGAGGGTTATACATCCGAGTGGAATCGAGATCGTGCAATTTAAAATATAGAATTATTAAATTTAAAATCGGCTGTCAATGACTTCAATACGAGCCTTTGCCATTTTGAAAATTTAATAGTGAAATGGTGCTGCCACGGAAGTTTAGGCAGCTACCAGGATGACATTTAAAAAAAACATATTACAACGTATATCATGTGTTAAGATTGTAAAAATGGTAAAAAAACCTGAAAAATTAAATTTGTAATATTCAGGAAAATAGATCACAGTACCCAGATCTAACATTTGTAGGTGATTCTCAAACCAATCCATTCAAATTATATTATATTTTCCAATTATGAAAAGAAAACAATCCAAAATATTTAAATCTTCTTCTTCTTTATTTTGTTTATACTCTCTCCCTTTTACGGGTTTGAGAGTCTTTACATAAAAGTTACATATATTCGTACAAACAAGCCTTATACTACCTTACTAACTATTTGCTACATATCGTCTTAAAATTATTATTCTTAGTTTTAAACGCTTGCGACGTTGCCCTGCGCTTCCATTTCCTCTTACCATTATCAATCTCAAAAGTGGACTTTATTCCGCAACACTAATTCGTAATTCTCCTTTTTTAGGAGTCATTTTTTGGCTTTCTTTTTCTTTCTACCCTGTGCATCCAGCTTTCTCTCTCATATCTTCCAGCTTCTACATCCATCCCTCCCCCTGACCATTTTCATTCAGAATCCATTTAATTCTCTCTTCTATACTCTCCCCTCCTCTTTCATCGCCTGTACACCTCTCTAGCACATGCAACCATGTTTCCTGCTCATACCTACATACTCTACACCGATTCTCTTCTTCATTCATCCAATACCTACATGCTTTTACACCCTCTCCCATTCTGAACCTCACCACTCTATTCCATTTGCTCTCCTTTTTAATCTTTTTCAGGTACTCTGGTTCTCCCTGCCTCTTAAACATTCTATGCCAGCTGTTGTATCTTGAATCTGCGATTTTATCCCATCTTTCCTCCCCTAGCCTTGCCTTTATCTTTTCCTCTATTTCCTCCCACTCTCTACCCATCCCTTGCATACATACATTCTTTTTCCAAAAATTTAAATAAAAAGAAGACTTCTTTCAAGAAAATTGAGGTAAAATATGTAAACTCAATTAAAAGAAATCTTTAAAATTATTCATAAGCAAACCCTGCAGATTGGAAATAATCATGAGTTTAGTGTATCTATTTAAAATTTTTTTAATTAAGATTGAAAAGAAATCCATTTTATCATGAATAATTTTTGCAGAATAAGCAAAAAATTGATTCACAATTAAAAAAATAAACTTTCAAAAAACCTCACTTTTCGGCTCATTATGAGTCACATATGAAATTCTGAATTTTTAAAAATGTTTTTATTGAGATTTTCTTTATAGCCGTCTTTGGTTCATACAAATTTTGTATATAGCTGCCTCGTAACAAAAGTCACTAGTAGCATAAGCCGAGTAGGGGCAACAGCAGAGGTAGGCCCCACCGCTGCCACCATCAGTTTGCCACGTACTCACTAATCAAAATCTAGTTTTGATTTCCTAACATCTCCTGAAAATAAATTGATGCCTAAGCTTCCGTGGATTAAAGAAAAGCAAATAAAAATGTATAATGTTGAAATTGTACGTTGGGGGGAGGCTTCCCCAAAAGTGAAGGAAGGGCGAGAGACTCGTCTTTCCTGTATTTATTTTTTTATGTGGGCTGGTACCCTTACTCTCGATTGAGAGTCATTGTCCCTTATTATTTAAAACAAAAGGGAGTTTCGTGAAGCGGGTGATATCTGCAATGATTTTGTAGTACTAGTTTTTACGAACACTGGCTTCATTTTGAAAACAAATCAAAATCACAAAATGTTAAGTGTACACAGGAAGTCAAAAGAGAAAGGGCACGTCCTACAATGGGTAGAACGTGTAAAACATGTAAAGGAGAAAGAAAAGTACCAGCAAAAAGAGATCGATACAGCTTACCAATACAGGAACTTAAAACTACCGCTCATTGAACATACATATTCAAATTCGATAAACCAAAAGGAACAAAGGCGGTTTTAGTTCTTTTTAAATTGTTTGGTTGTCGACAAAGCGGGCGAAAACCTTTTATTTGGATTCCATGCATTTATAATCCACTCTAGTCTTTTAGGGATTTGCGAGAGCTACCAAAGACGCGAATGCCCGTCACTTCTCTAGATTCCCTTTTATAAAAGATAGACAATGCGTCTGGCTTTCATAAAAGAAAATCTGGGCCTTCCGAGATCATTATTCTATCTCGTTTTGAGATTCGAGTAAGATTAATGATCTCTAGACCTTTTAATTTTGGTTTCCCGAAGCGGAATAAGACACAGAGTCAACGGCACTCCCGTTACGAGGCCGAGAAAAATATAGTCTCGTTAAGCCGGGGTGGGTGGTGACGAGGAGCCGTTCCCGTTACGGTTCTGCTTCCCATCGAACCATATTGATGAGCCACTCGATCAATATTCGTGGCTTATTCCCGTTACCGGCTGAGAAAAGTACAGTCCCACTAAACCGAAACGGGACGCGACCACTTACGAATTGAGAATTTGCACTTCAAAGTTCTGTCAGAATTCCAATCACGTCGTACGGACGGGCGAAAACTGGAATTGATCTGTGTCACGTCAAATCACTCAGAAGACTGCAATATGGTTTTTCGTCCCATGCACCTCGACAGTTCGTAGCTTGGTAGGGATTTTTGAGGAGATGCGGAATTTTGGTTCGGAAGGATGGGACATGTCGCATGATTTCCAGCTTTTATTCCTAGGTATGCGAAATTTGTAATGCCAAACACCTTCGCTTGGATCTTTGCACCTGCGAGACAGGAACCTCGTCAGCACTGAGTCGTCGTCGAGCACCTCGTCTTTCGCTGAGTACACACGTAGTGTTGTTTTGGTATCAACGCCCGCTCGTGCTGTCAGATTTTGGTGGGCAGCATGTATGATGAGGAGCGAGAGGGACTTATGGGAGGATCGCGTGGAAAGAGGAAGAGAAGAGAGGCATTGGACTGCTATAGTCATAATGTATGGTGCGGCTATACGCAAGAAGGAGACGCGCTTATGGCAAGAATGTAGGGATGAAGGTGGAGGCAAGAGCGTGTGTGAAGCATGGAGGCTTGCGGTCATCGCGGCAGCGTGGCTACATGCAAGGAATGAGACGGCGATGTTTAGAGCATCAGAGGGAGGGAGAGAGAGAAAGAGATAGAGAGAGAGAGAGAGATAGAGAGAGAGAGAGATGGAATGGGTGCCTCAAGAGAGTGTGTGTGTGTGTGTGACTGTCCAGCGTAACGAGTGCAACTACACCCTTTTTCCTTTTGGACCCTTACAATATTCTTAACCCTTAGCTGGTACCCCTATTTCCCAGCACTGCTGTTGGCACCCTGGGGTCGTTCGCAACCGGAGAAAAAAATGCAGATGTGATCAAGTTATTTGATATTTTGACTGGAAATTTTTTTGGGGTATTTTTTAGGTCTCTTTTATGAATCCCAATAGTATATTCCATTAATTTTTAATTTGAATGTAGTCAAAAAAATTAAAAATTCCAAAAAACTCCAACAATTGACCTTTTTTACAATAAAAATGCATAACTTTTTTATTTTTCAATATTATGGGCTAAAAGTTAAGCTGAATGATGTCAAGAATTATTACTTTGCGATAAAATCATCACTTTCTGTGCTGCGTGAAAAAAGGTATTTATTTTACATAATCAAGGTGATTCATAAGAAAACGTTTCATTTTACATAATATTCATACAAATACTAGCAGATACAGTAATTGTTGAAGAAAGTTTATTAAAAAAACACATTTTTGTATGTCCTGTAACAATCAAAGCATATCTAGAATAGGTGAATCTCTTAAAATGGGCGTTAGCACGATGAACCATGAACATCCATAATTGGGTTTCCACTCACTCTTTCTTGAGCATAAATCTCACCTTCTTCAGTAGTCAAATTTGATTTTTTCTACTGCTCGTAGATTTTCGCCATCCATTTTGAGAATTGAAGCGTATACAAATTTGGGAGCATAAAACACTTTTATGATCACAGCTGGCACTCTGGGGTCGCTAGCGACCAGACTTCACTTTGGAGCACTGCCGGTTACACACTAATGAACGTAGGATAGTAATACCAACATGGCAGAGAGAGAAAATCTCTACTCTAACGCCAGATGGCGCTCGAAGTCCTATTTTGAAACTTAAAAGCAAGTAAAACTACGATTGAAAAATTCACCTTCGCGAACGACCCCAGAGTGCCAGCCAAGGGTTAATCTAGGTTTTTAGGAATCGATCCCTTTGAGTTAATCTACCCTTCCCTTAACTCCATTCAGTATAATGTTTCGTGTCCGTTTTTATTTCTGGCCTAGGCCAAGGTTTGCACCATCCATTCAACACATACACACATCCTCCTTCCGCAATCCACCCTCACATCATTGAGTGGGTTCGAGGAGGAAACCTAATTTTTAAGTATCTGCAAAAAAAGAATATTTTCATCAGAGAATAATTTTAATTATTGATTAAAATTATTTTGTCAAGTCATTGCTGGCATCATTTGCAAGTTGTCTCGTTGCTAGACCTCGGAGGCTTGGAATGCTGCGTAAGCATTCCGATAATGAGCTCTCAGGTTGCGAGCGAACAAAAAAGCCTTTGTAACTCATGTTGAGTTTTGAATCAATATGGATCGAAATAATATTTCGGGCTATATGAATTATTCAAATAAAACTTGAAAAATTCGCTCGTAACAAACCACACCGGAATTTATTTCTCTTTGTCCCCAAAATTTAGGTTCTTTCTTAAGTTCAACCAGACCCTTGGTTTTTAAATATTTCGAATGTAATTATTCCATACAGAGTTATTGACATTTTGAGATTAGGTGATGGTTTTAGCAACAAATTTTGGGAGAAAAACTATATTCAATTACTTGAAATCATCAAAGACATAGAATCCAATATTAACAAAATACCTAAGAATAAAATTGATGAATTTAGATCACGTTTTGTGGGTTTATCTAATCATTTTTTAAATAATGATAATCCAAAAACTTGGTTAGAAAAAGTATTGAATGAGGGTTTAATTAAAAAAAAAATTCTTAAAAAATCACCCGGAATTAATGATCAAAAAATCAGATAAAGGAAGTATCACAGTAGCGATTCATAGGGATGTTTATATTCAAAAAATGTTGCATATCTTTATTCGTGAAGATAGTTACCAATTGATTCCTAATAATCCCACCAAAATGCTTCAAAACTGACTACCCTCTGAGACAAATTATTTCAACAATAGATTCTTCAACTAGAAAATTGGAAGAATTATTCAGTCCAATTGTTAAAAAATCAATAGAAATCTCAAAAACATCAATTAAAAATAGTCATCCTTTTTTAAAACTAATTGACGATGTAATAATACCTTGTGATCACATATTTGCCTCTTTTGATGTAATAGCTATGTTTCCAAATATCCCTTATGAAAGAGTTGAAAATGCCATACAAAGACGTTGGGATTTGATTAAAATGAATACCAAAATTCCGGAAAAACAATTTCTTGATACTATAAAATATGTCTTTCATTCAGTGTATTTCAAACTTAGTAATATTTTTTTTAAACAAACGTGTGGAACTCCCATAGGATCAGTGTTGTCTCTTATTTTAGCTGAAATTGTTATGGAAGATTTAGAGAAAGAAATTTCCAAAAAATTGCTTTCAATATTGATTTTTATGCAAGATATGTAGACGAGTCGGTACTTAGTGTACATAAAAATAATATTGACACCCTTCTTAATGCTTTTAATAGTATACACTCAAGATTATGATTTACTGTTGAAATTGAAACTGAAGGAAAATTCCATTTTTTTAGCATGACTTTAATTCAAACCGATGAAAGGTATATTATCACAGACTGGCATAGAAAAACTATTTGTTCAGGAAGAACACTTAGTTTTCTCTCAAATCACTCTATTCAAAATAAAATAGGAATTACTAAGAATTTTGATGGATGGAGCCCTTAAATTATCACATCCAGTTTTCCACGAAAAAAAATATTGAACCATGTAAACAAATTCTTTTTCTAAACCATCATCCTTTTGAGTTTATTGAAAGACATGCGTGTAATAGAATAAATTATATTAAAAATAAAAGCAATTATCAAAACAAAGTAGATAGAGCAGATTATAATACATTTTATACCGTTGTTGTTCCATATTTTGGTAAAATCTCGAAGAATTTGAAGTCAATGTTGGGAAAATTAGGTTTACATACTATTTATGGAGTTCCTTTTAAGGACAATATGATTGTAAGAGTGGGAAAGAATAGATATGAAACGTTCGACAAAAAATGTGTAATTCAGAAAGTTAGTTGTGAAGATTGCAATGCAGTTTATACAGGGCAGAATAAAAGGGCACTTAGACTTAGGAAAAATGAACATGAAAATAATTTTCACAGAACACCCAGATATCACTCAGTCCATTGTAAGCATGAAATTACACATGGTCATGACTTCAATTGGAATGATATTAAAATTCTTTATCATTAGAAAAATCAGAAAAAGAGAGAATTCATGGAGATTTTATTTATAAAGAGAGAGGGAAATAAGGCTATTAATTTAAAAAGGGACCTCTCAAGATAAACAAACTATGGGATAGAGTAATCAACTGGTTAAAGTAATTTTCTTCGACTATATAACAGAAAGAATTCTTTTTTATTAAACAATCAATTTCTCAATCAATATATTTCATTACATTAAATCTCTAAATTGGCCTTAAAACATGTTGGTCCCCTCGTAGTATAAAAAGGACGGAGAACGGAAAAAGTGAGAGGTTGGTTTTTGGTTGACTTTTTCCCTTTTTCTCCCTCTTTTTTCATTGTGTTATTATTTTCTCTAATGAGCCGAAAAGTGAGGCTTTTTGGAAGTTTATTTTTTAATTGTGAATCAATTTTTTGCTTATTCTGCAAAAATTATTCATAAAAAAATGGATTTCTTGTCAATCTTAATTAAAAAAAAAAATTTGCATACATTTTTATTTCGTGATTGAGCTGCCGGATCGAATAAGGGCATATATAATTATTTTACCGGAAGTGGGTAGGCCCCTGGAGGCTTTAAAACCATTTTAGAATTTTAATTTATAAAGACTATATCTACATGTAGAATTTCATTGCGGAACTTTTTTCCCTCATGAAAAAAGTTGCAGCTTTTTTAGTTTTCTAATTAAAGCCAAAAATATGACTTGTTTTGGAAAAATCAATTTTAATACTTTTTCACTTTAACTCGTGCTCAGTCAGTCATTTTGAGAATTTTTCGATAAAGTTTTCAGAGAATGTAGTTCAAAATGTCCTTCGACTGATAGAGCCAGAGGGGTTTAAAAATTTATTTGAATGAGAATTTTGAGCAACAAAAAACTTCCAGCGAGAAAGTTGTTTACAACAGTACAAAGAAGTTTTCTGCAAAATTTTAGCCCAATCGAATTGACATTGAAGAAATAATTAATGTCTCAAGGCGCTAGTGGCTAGGGGACTCGCGCGCAGATTGTAGCGAGTCTCAGATCCGATTCATATTACAGTTCACCGGCGCCAAAAATAAAGACTAATCAAGTAACATCAAAGTATTATAAATAAATAAATAATAATGTACAATAATTATAAATATACAATATGAATGAAAAACAAATGCACTTTCTCGATCTTTCACATTTTTCAATTCCACGAATTTAAAGCATTGGAAAATTTGCGGAGTCAGGAATCCGATGAATCTCAACTATTAGATGCTTATGTTTTGCTTTACTTCTGTACAGTTTGTCTCAAAAATAGAACTATTCTATTGCACATAATATTAAATGAATACATTATTTTACAATATGCAATATTATTTATTTATTCATAATACTTTGATATTACCTGATTATTTGATTATTTTTTATTTTTGGCGCCGGTGAACTGTATATTATGAATCGGATCTGAGGCTCTCGCTACAGTCCGCGCGCGAGTCTCCCAGCCGCTAGCGACTTGAGACACTAATAATTTCTTGAACATCAATTCGATTGAAGTAAAATTTTCCAGAAAACTGCCTTGTACTCTTCTAAACAACTTTCTCGCTGGAAGTTTTTTGTTGCTCAAAATTCGCTTGATAAACGACACGCTGGAAGTTAGAGAAGTCCGATGAGCACCGCGCATCAGCAAAAAGTTAACAACCATTTTTTTTCAATTAATTTTCAAATCCCTCTGGCTCTGTCAGTCGAAGGACATTTTTAACTATATTCCCTGACAATTTTATTGAAAAATTCTAAAAAATGACTGACTGAGCACGAGTTGAAGTGAAAAAAGTATTCAAATGGATTTTTACAAAAAAGTCAGTTTTTTGGCTTTAATTAGAAAAATAAAAAACAGCAACTTTTAGTCTGAGGGAAAAAAGTTCAGCAATGAAATTCTACATCTAGATATAGTCTTTAAAAATTAAACTTCTAAAATGTTTTTGAAAGCCTCCAAGGGTCTCCCCATTCCCGGCAAAATAATTTGATGTGCCCTTATTCGATCCGGCAGCTCAATGATAAATATTCATGACCAGATGAAATGAAATTTCAAAATTCGTAAATATTCAACAAGAGCGAGTTCACAGCTCTACCCTACTGAAATACCCGACGTCGGATCCTAATAGTTTTTTGCGTATTAGCCGACCCGGGTGGATGCCATTCTACAAAATTGCACCCGCTCCCGACGATATCGCGGTAAAATTTCAGCTGTAACCACGGCTCACGACCGAGAGATAGGTGGTTAGGGTCTGCGATGGACTCAAAACGATGATCCAGCAAAAATATCGTGCACCCTGAGGACACGGAGCGATCCAAGGACGATTGCGTCCTGCATTTTCCCCGCAATTGTCTTAGTATTTTGTTGACACGCAGGGATGCTTTTCAGCCTATTAACCAGTGAAAGCCTGGCACCTCCAAGAGCACCGACGATCAGAAAGACTAGTTTAACAGAATATTCCGTATATAGCCGTCGCAACTCCCTTACAAGGTCTTTATACCACCATTTATTTTGATTCTAGTTGTCTGTGCAGTTCTTTTCGGCTGGTGCCGAAAATTCAATAACGAACATTTTTCGTTTCTCGAAGTCAAAGAGAACTATGTCAGGCCTCGAGTGCGCGACAGAAACAATTGTCGAAAATATGAACTTCCAATGTACTGCGGAACTTCTCATTTTTAACAATTGTATGCATGTATGTGTCCTAAGTGCTCGGGGTGTGCATGACACGCTCTGTAGCTTATCATCGGGAATGTCTTGGCTTAAAATGTGGTTACGGTATGCTAAAGTTGAAATGACACCGTCTTGAAACGCCAAAATGAAACCCGCCGTGCCCGACTTCAATCCGGGTGATCTTAGGAAAGCAAGCGTTAGCTCATACGACATCGACTGATCCTTGACATTTCTGTGCTTTCTTAATCCGGGCCTTCAGGACTGAGTACTCGAGATGGATAATGTTTGATGCATGTAACTCAAACCTGATATTGAAGCCCAGGCCAAGTATTTCAACAGCCTCCTCCGCTGCTTTGTACAGAAACGCTCCTTTTCCCACTTCTTCTTATTCCCTGATTATTTTAAGCAGAGGGTCTCGTCCATTTGCGACTATATATGCTATACCCTGAATAATCAAGAACATTCAAGAATAAGTATTTCGCGACCATCTTGGCGGCATGAGATGTAAAGTCACGGAACAGACGACTCAAGGTGCATGCTTTTGTTAATGTGCATTACTTTTCGTGACACGATATCGAGGGATGTGAGCTCGTCCTTCGTCCATGGAACCACTCCAAATGAATAGTGTACTACCGGGATGGCAACCATGTTCATTGCGGATACTTTATTCCTTGTCGATAGTTCGGACGTGGGTATTTACATCGGAGTCCTTCGGTGATACCATTAGGTTTTCCTCGCTTCAAATTAATCTTAGCGCATTTTTGTGACCCAAACTCCATTCCAATCTCTTCAATGTACTCTTCGACAATCTTTAAAGCTAGATTTAGTTGCTCTGTATTATTTAGCATAGTTCTTGAGATCATTCATGTAAATAACATGAGTGACCTTATGCTTTCGATTTCCAGTTTTGCCAAAGAAGAACCCTTGGGAATGGCGAAGTGCAAGAGATAGTGGCAATAATGTGATGCGAAAGAGGAGAGGGCTCATGGTGTCGCCCTGAAAGAGACCTCTCTGATAGGTGACGTTGTTAGTTGACAAAGGATGTTTTCCAGATGAGAGGTTGAATCGAAAGCTTTCCTGTAGTAAATTCAGGCCATTGATAGATAGCGATGTTGCGTATGATTCAGTGTCTTTGCAGACACATCTTTCGATGAGCAGGTTCTCCTGACACCCTGCTACGCCTTTCTTTGAGCCGCAATGTTTATTCATCTCTCGCCACAGAGGTCCGATTGTCTGAACAATCCTATCATTTAAGATAGCTGTGAAGATCTTATACAAGGTATTCAGATAAGTTGTTGGCCTGTAATTCTTTGGGTCAGACAAGTTGCCCATCTTCGGGAGGAGCTCTGTGCATCCTTCCACTAAATACTCTGGAATAGGCTCCTCCGACTTGAAATGTGAGGTCAAAATGCGGCACAGATGCTGGTGGGTTGAAGGAAACTTCTTCCACCAGAGGGTCTTGATACCATCTGGTCCCAGAGCGGAATAGTTCTCCATGCCCGTTTATACTTTTTCACCTCCTCGGTAGTGATAGGTGGGTATTCCTGCTCGGATGTTATGAGGGCACTGCACAGCTTCATGATGCGATTGATTTTTTTTAGTTTTCTTTAAGTGGATGCTGAATTTCGTGGACTTTTCTCCAAAATGCCTCGACCTCCTCTGGTTTTTACGGGAGGCCGACATTAACTGTACTTGTTAAGTGTTTCATGATGGATCCACAGTTCGCGTGCGAACTGTCGGACCCTTGCTGTGACATTTGTGCCAGATGTTATGTCTTTTGGTCTTATGATCAGCCGTTGGTTTTGTTTTACGGTTTGCATCTGCCAAAGTTCTGACTGCATTATACACGCTACAATTGATAGTCCAGAGATCGAACTCTGCGGAAAAGTTTCCACGAAGCTCGTGATCCAGTTCAGCCATATCTTTGGGCTTGTGAGTAATCTGGATTTTGATATTTCTCATCGTCCTAAAGCATCACCCTTCCTCTGTTGGTTGCCTGCCCGCGGTTGGTCTCATTGTCGCCTTTATTTCTCTGTTGCCCATCTCTATGGTAATCGGTATGGTTGCCCGACCCATTGTCGGGAGCCCTGCGCATTCGATTGTTTTGCATCTCACTTACAACAACTGTGTTGGTGTAATCATTGTTGTTCCCATGAGCAGCTAGGGAAAAGAGTTCGTCCATTCTTGTGGAGTCCCGCATGCAAGGATAAGGCTGCATACTGTAAGAAGTTGCCTGGTATCTCATAGTCACCGTTTGAGACTCCTCACCCAAGTGCCATTCAGCTTTTGGCATGGTTGTTACGCCTTCACTTGGGCATTAATTCCTTCAGGACCCATCCCTGTCCGCGACTGCTTATTGTTTATTATTGTAACCATATTCAGCAGACACCTTTAGCACAGGGACCATCTACAGGCAACCCGTGGACGCGCCCGGTGGCTCTGTCATAGGCCCTTCGTTCGATTCCAAGGGAACCGAAACCGAAATGTTAAACAACCACTGCAGGGTCCCACTGAGAGTAACTGCCATCTCAAAGTGACACCGGCTCCCAGTAGAGCGGCGGTAAATTCTCTTAAGATCGCATAAAGATCCTAATAGTTTCAGACTAACTAAATTGTTTACAGTGCCTATTGGATTACGTGCATATAGTGCAAAACAATGAAATATTTATAATTGAATCTTAATGTGTCAAAGAATATACTTATGAAGTGACCAGTTCAAATTGTGTTTTAATTTAAAAACCTTATTTGTTCTCCCGGTTATGGTTTTAATCATTTAACAACTATGTCGCATCTATGATGTTGGTGAAGGCTGGATCTGTATTGAAGTATATCTACAAGAGGGTTACTATAAATTCTGCGTCGCACCAGAGCATGTGCCTATCAGTGTCCTTAAATTAGAATAAACATTAGTAGTGAACGCGTGACAGACTGAGCAGTTTTAAGAACAAATAGCTCACAGAAAATTAATACAAATATTTGTTTGAAAATCCACAATCTTCTACCAGGGTTTTGGGTGGTTTTTCTCTCGGTAGCTAGGTTGTTATCAATTGTACCGAGATTGTAAACGATTGGATAGAGACACTGGTTATTCCTCAACAATCGTAGGCTTAAAGGATTTTGAGAATTCTAATAAAATTTTAATTTTGATGTGGGAAGTAAATACTTGAAGCAGACAACTGACCCAGAACGGAAGAGGGTTACAGCAACGCTGGACCGGCCCGGTACGGAAGAGGGTTACGGAACGGAGGGACCTTTCTTCTAAGAGACCTACAAAATTCTATTGGATTTTAAGGATAGAAGACTGCTTTCCAGATTTTGAAGAAATTGGATTATCAGTTACTCATCAAGAATCTCAGGTCGAAATATTCAAAATGCCACGTTTTGCGAAGCGATCTGATCTTCGAAGCGCACGGGCAGTACAAGCTCTTGTTAGAAATCCCTTAAATGAAACAGAAACTCTTAGGAATAGATTAAGAGACGATAATACAATTAATACAACAAATTTTGAAAGAATACTGATTGAGCCTCATCCCGGTAGTAGCATTGATAATAGTAGCAATATACTAGGACTGTTTTAAATTATCCTTATGAATCCAATGAACAGTTACAAAAGTATTCCAGATAGGCGAAAAGAAGTTGCACAAAATACTTCTACTATTTAATGAACAATAAGGGCGCAGGCTATTATGCATGTGTCTAAATTAGTACGGGACATGGTTCTAGATTTGGATGGTACTAATATGTCTGCAACTATGTTTGAGAAACATTGTCAAATGGACCAAAGCATGGTGATGATTCATGAAATTCACTACTTCACGATGCTAATTCGAACCAGAGTCATAGGAGCTGCTCGTAAACATATTCAAAATGGAGCAGGAATTACTCTTCATGAAATGTTAAAAAAAAACTTAAGATAATTTATTTACCGAAACTAGATATCACACAATTATCACAGGAATTAACTACGTTATATAAGAAGTCAAACGAAAGCATAACCGATTTCGGAGCACGAGTTACTTAGATATTGGATGAATTAATTAATATAACTTTAGGAAAAACACCGGGGGGGGGGAGGAGAAATGAAAGAATAGAGGCACATAAAGAAAAGTTCAAAAGCTGGGATAGGGCTCATTCAGAAGATGTCAGAAAAATTAAACCTGATTGCGATTGAGATTTCAAAACGGGTTCAAATCAACATAAAAGCATAGCGCATTTCTGCACTGAGGAAGATGTAAATAAGAAAAAGAAAATTCAATGTTACAATTGTAAAGAAACAGGTCATTTTCAACGTGAATGTCCTAAGCGTAAAAAATATTATGTAAACCAAGACAAAGAGAGGAAAACTGCACGTAGTGCCATAGGTCGAATCTTGATGTTAGTGAATGTCATATGAAAGCGAAGCATAGTAGAGAAAGTTTGCGCAACCAAGATTTGAAAAACCAAAATTTAAACTCAAAGCAGAGTCGGAAACAGCGACCTATCATTAATTTTATAGATAATAGTCTTCATCTGGGAGATAAAAATTTGCCGTTGACATGTTACTCAACTATTTGATTAGCTGCAAGGATAAAACAGTTAGTTCAGTTATCAGTAAAAGGGCCTAATATGGCTTAAAGTTATGTAAAATGTCTTGATTATGGACTGGAATTTTCGAAGGGGAACATTTTGGCTTTTAGATTTCCCGAATTATTCAAGATTCTTTATCTAAAACACGGAGAATCTCTGGCACGAGCGGCTAGTGTTAAAATAACATTTTTTTCTTAGCACTAGCCACAGTTGCCAACACACTGCCCGCTCGCGAATTCACACGAGCTGCTCGTATTAATGGCAGCAGCAGCGCGAACTTGATAAGCGTTGCGATTGGCCCGGTCCGTTCTTGGGATTGGCACCAATCTCTCGTGTTAATTTTCAAAAGCACGTGGTGTCAAATAGCTCTGACGTTTAGTGACAACCACGCTGGTCTCTCGGTTCATTCGCAGCAACAACTTTCATTTTTTTCGAACTGTACTATGAGCCGCATCAGCTGATGGAGAAGAACATAACCTGCATGCACGTCGTGTTTGTTTATTCGTGCGCTTAATCCTTATAAAATTTTTTTTCGGAAATTTTACTTTCGAAACTTTCTATTGCAAGTGTTTCTTCTCAGATTTTCTATGCTAATTTTCGTTCTTGATAGATCTAATGAAATTTAATGAAATTATTTCAGATATGATCGATGGAATTATTTCAAAGATTAATTTTCATAATAAATTTGCCTATTTCATTAATTAAATTCTGATAAAAATTCCCCTTTGAAAGTTCTGTTCAAAAATATTTTCTTCAAATTGTGCCTATTTCATTAATTAAATTTTGATGAAAATTCTACTTTGAAAGTTCTGTTCAAAAATATTTTCTTTAAATTGTATTGCGAAAATTAAAATTATCTGAGAACACAAAAAAAAGTAAATTTATTACATATTTTTCTATTAGGTAATATCACTGAACTCACTGCTTTCTTTATCATTTTTTGAACTGTTGATTCACCATGTATGAATCGTCTAAAAAGATTACCCAAGTTATCAAGCCCGCAAAGTACATTTGAACATGACACGTTTTCCCTTAGTACTTTGAGCATTTGGTAATTTGGCGAATGAGTCGAGCGACAAGCGCAGTTGTCACTAAACGTTAGAGTTATTCGACACCACGCGCTATTGAAAATTAACACGAGAGATGATTGCCAATCCCAAGAACAGGCCGGGCTAAACGCAACACTTGCCGAGCTCGCGCTGCTCGTGCCATTCCAAAAAATGTTATTTCGACACTAACCGCTCGTACCAAAAGCAGTGGCCGAGACCGGGGGGGGGGGGGGGCAAACCGAGAGTTGGGGGGGTTCTTTTCAAATTTATCTACATAGATAATAGACCAGTTTTTATAAGAGATTATCGGCAGCATCCTGTATACAGAGATGAGAGACTAAAACAAACTAAACAGTTGCTTGAAGCAGGAATAGTTCAACCTTCCGTTTCACCATATAACTCTTCTGCAATGATTGTCCTAAAAAAAATCTGATCCACAAGCTAACAAGAGGTGGACGAATATTAGATCAGTTATTGGGAGCAAAATATTTCTCTGTAATAGACCTTGCAATGGGGTTTCATCCAATCCCCATGGATACGAAATCCCGAGAAATAACAGCCTTTACAACTCCCTACGCACATTATGAGTATCTTCGAATGCCTTTCGGACTGAAAAATGCCCGGCAACATTCCAGAGATTGATGGACCAGAAATTGACCGGTCTACAAGGTCTAGACATATTTGTTTACAGGGACAACATTGTCGGTTATGCTTCTTCATTGGAAGAACATTCGAGAAAATTGAAATCCTTAACAGGGCGCTTAAAATCCTCGGGATTAGCATTGTTTCCCGAAAAATTTTTTTTCTTGAAACCTGAAATAACATATTTGTGACATGTTATTTGTCGGGAAGGTGTTAAAAAGTTGTAAAATCTCTTATTTACATTTTAAAAGATAAGGTCAAATTTAAATGGACAGATGGGCAGCAATCAGGTTTTGAAATTTTGCGAGATACAATTTGTTCGTAGCCTTTATTGCTGTATCCTGATTTCTCGAAACCTTTTGTACTAAGGACTGATGCATCGAATTACGCTCTTGGTGGTGTTTTGAGTCAGGGGCCCATCGGCCTAGAAATTCCCATTGCGTATACTTCTAGAGTCTTTCAGAAGCCTGAAATAAATTGTTCAACAATTCAAAAGGAGGCACTTGCAATAGTTTTTTGTGTAAGACATTTCAGACCCTATTTATGTGGGCAAAGGTTCTTCTAGTAACAGACCATAGACCTCTTGTATGGTTGCATGGGCTGAAAGATCCTATTTCGAGATCGACTCGCTGGCGTATAAAACTTAGTGACTATGACTATGTTATGGTCTACAAACATTATCAAGAAATCCACCAAAGGGTGGCAGCGATTCGTCGTCCTCTTTGGTTGAGCTTGTCGGATCCGCTTCGATTTCGGACGGTCGGGAGCGTATTTATCTATTTCTGCCAGGGATGGGGATCGAGTTGTCTGTACGGGCAACTGTATTAAAGAACTATTTGATGAGTGTTTGCCAGGTTTGATGACCTCAACCTGGATCGCACTATAGAAATGAAAAACAGTGGAATTCTGACGGGTCATACTTAGATGTGGCATGAAAATGCTGCAGAGTGTGCTTAGAATAGCCACCATAATCACATTCTGACGGTTCAGACTCAGATGCAACATGAAAGTGCTGCAGAGTGTGCTCAGAATGACGCTTGTGTTCCGCAGCACTACGTCTGGTGGTCCACATATTCAAGGGGTTATCAGCGTGACGTCTTGACCAATGACCAAGGGATGGTGGATTTTCCGTCACTCTGGCGAGGATGGCAATACGTCGTCGGTGTAGATAGTTTGGAACCTAATACTTCCGGTGTGGATGGTGCCTGTGTAATTAGTGAGGAAGACTCAATGGTTGCAGACTCCGACAGTGGTGACACCGATAGTTGTCCACGTCAAGTAATTTCTGACAGAGTTGTGTCTTAAACACCCTAGAGTTCGGGGTGCTGAAAATAATTTAGATGGAAACACGACGACGAACCAGCGAAACGTCCACATTGAGTTGACGAATCAACTCAAGGATGACGTGCTAGACTGCTACGATGCCAGCATTATCCCTCTTCGCGGAGGCTTTATGGCGCGTATGCACAATCTGTGGTGCTAGAAACACCCAGAGATTCAGCACGTTTCGCATCAGTCTTGGCGAAATCAACAGGCCTACCTCTTGAAAAATGGATATGTACATGGAGCCTTTCCCCAAACGCTGCTTAAACAAGCTCTAGACGAAGATGAGAAAGCGACATTAAGACCAACCGCGGAAAGGAGACACTTTTTGAGATATGATAGCGATTTCAGGACAAGGAGGAACATTGACAGACAGGTTCCTCCTAAACCCCAAGATCTGGCTGAAATGGATGCCTCCCTTTGTGTGGATATCTCGGAGGAGTCCGACCTCTGTACCATCAATTGTTCAGTTTATGGTGCTGCGAGAGCATTGACTGATTCAAATCGAAGGGTAACACCGACGATGGATCAAAAGACCAAAAGACGCTTGTATCAACGAACAAGAAGATTCGATGAGCAAGACAGAATGCGTCCCATAGTCAATGTGTGATTGACTGCATAACATCTAGTAGACCTTTCACGGAAAGGTATCGAAAGTTCGTCCGAGAACTGAGGATCTTCAATCACATACTGAACAAGTCAAAGCTGCTGACAATCAGGCAGCATATTGCTGACAAAATACGGGAGTTATCTGACCCAAGGAGGAGAATACAGAAGAGGGAGAGATAGATCAAGGAGAATCAAAACTTTCTCGCTGATCCATCGCGCCTCTTCAGTGATTTGTTTCTGTTTCTGTCAAAAATCCACCCAAGCCCAACGAGGTTGAGACTTTTTGGAGAGAGGTATACAAGATCCCTAAAACAATGGATTTGAAAAAAGAGATTGATAATATCATCCGCTTCAAGGAGTTTTGTGACAACCTCATAACATTTGTGGATGAGTATCCATCAATCACTGCCGAAGAGGTAAAAGAAGCACTTAGAGACACTAAGAACTTTTCCGCTGCAGGGCCAGATTGAATAAAGAATTTCTGGTGGAAGAAGCTTACTTCGACAAACCAGCATTTGGCCCGCATATTCACCTCATATTTAAAGACGAAAACGCCCATTCCACAGTGGCTGGTGTCAGGACGCACTATACTCTCACCGAAAAAAGGTAACTTGTCCAATCCAGAGAATTGCAGGCCAATAACTTGTTTAAACACACTGTATAAGATCTTTACAGCTGTCCTAAACAACAGGATTATTCGAAGAATTGAGCCTGTGTGGCGAGAGGCGTACGAACAACGTGGCTCGAAAAAGGTATAGCAGGCTGTCGAGAGAACCTGCTAATTGACAGGTGCTTCTCTAAAGACGCTGCAGTCCATCAGCGCCTCCTGTCAATAGCCTGAATTGACTACCGGAAAGCTTTCGATTCAAAATATCATAGACTTATCATTTGTCTGTTGGAAAGCTTAAATGTGCATCCACACATAGTAAGATGCATAGAGAGATTGATGCCCCTTTGGAAAACTAGATTTACTATCTCATCGGGAAATTATCTTGTAACAACGAACAAAGTCAGCTTCCAGAGGGGAGTCTTTCAGGGCGATAACATGAGCCCTTTGCTTTTTTGAGACACACTTCTGTCTCTATCTCTTGCACTACGAAATTCTTCTGGATACCTCTGTGGTGACACTAATCATTGCCAGCATAAGGTCACTCATTTATTTGATATGGATGACCTGAAGATCTATGGCTCTGGTAAAAGCAAACTTCAAACTGATAAAAATATCGTCAAAAAGTACACAGGAGAGATTGGGATGGACTTTGGATTCGACAAGTAAACCAAAATTCACCTGAAGACAGGAAAGATTATTGGTGTTCCCAAGGACCCTGAGCTTATGAATATAACTTTTATTATATATCTTAACACTGAAGAGACCTATACTCGTACATGCCTGGGCGTGCCTCAAAGCCGCATTCCGGACAAAACGTCAGTGAAGTAGTCTATACGAAGCAGATACAAGCTTACGGCCCTTGGTATCACCACACGTAGGATCATGCATATGCATAAAAGCTTGGATATCGATTTGTCTGTTCCGCGATTATACATCTCACGCCGCCAAGGCTGACGCAGACTTCTGAATCTCCAGTGTCTTCGTTACAAATCGTTCTGAGTATAACTTACATTGTTGCAAATGGCAGAGATCCTTTTCTAAAAATGATCAGGAACCACGAGATAATTGGCAAAGGACCGTTCCATTACAAAGCCGCGGAGCAGGCGGCCGAGACCCTTGGCCTGGATTTTCGCATCAGAAGTAAGGGAAGTGCATCACTCCGTCTAGATGCTTCGCTTCTAAAATCCAAAGTAAAGAAAGCAGAGGTTGAAAATTTTCACCAATAACTACTCGACAAGAAAATGCACGGATTCTTTCACAGAAATATAGAAAAACAGTCCTTGTCGAAGGAGCAAACTTTTGCTTTCCTCAGATCATTAGGGCTTAATACAGGTATAGAGGGTTTCATTTTCGCATGCCAGGATGATTTCATTTCCACCTTAGTATATCGTGACCGCATTTTATGTCAAGAAGTTCCCATCGATACGTGCAGAGCGTCTCATGCATACGCTGAGTACCTAGAACATGATATTATCTGGGTCTCCCACCCACGCAAGAACGACGTATATCTACAGACATAATACGGCACTAAGAATGCTTTATTACCATCTTCGTCGATATTACGGTGTTGGCTGCGACCATGCCTTGCCGCACGCTCAAAGGGAGATCAAAACGAAAAGTGCCAAATTTTCTGGAACTACGATTTTCGGACAGCAGTCTCCGTTGCATACTCGAGGCCTGACATCGTTCTCCAAGACTTCGAGTAACGAACCATATTCGTGATCGAATTTTCGGCAGCGGCCGACTTCAAGTTCACTACCAATTCGAAGAAAAAGGAGAAGAGGAAGGAAAAGGGAGCTGCAACGACTTTACCCAGAATATTCGGTTAAAATAATTGTCCTTGTGATTAGGGCTCTCGGAGGTGCGAAACTATCAATGGCTCGTAACCTTAAAGCCATACCCTAGTGCCAAAAATATGCCAACGCACTTGCCATATGGTCGCAGTGTGTGTGTGTGTGTGTGTGTGTGTGTGTGTGTTATGTACCACTTACGGAACGATAATATAATAATAAACTTGCACAAAAAAATTGCTTTATATATCATCACTGCACTGAATTTATTTTTTAAGTTACAGAGTTGGACGCAGGGTCACTTGCAATCATAATAACACGTCCAAACGCTTTATAAAATCGCACCCGCTGGAGATTCAAACCGTACCTAAACAACCTAAACCTAAGTCTATAAACCTAATGCGCCGCACGCTCTAGCCAACTGAGCTAATGAATCGCTTGGATGTTGTCGACAAAATCTCAGCCAATCTCTTTCGCTGAAAAGCCAGGGCTAATGGAGGAATAAATTTTATTTATTTTTATTTTTCCGTTTTACATATTTTATGAATAAGTGGATTCAAAAACGTTCGATGTTATTGCTGAATCAACAATATCAACAATATATTTTATCCAACATAAAAGTTATTTCCGGGACTGATAATCACTGTTTTACTGTTTTTATATTAAGAAACTTTTGTAAGTCAAGTACACGTTACGTTCAAAATTTATGGAATTCAATAAAAAACTTAAAACTTCTATCTCTCTAAAGATGATTAACGTTTTAGATTGTAAGAGTTTTATATATGAAACTTTCGACTTTAAGGGTGCTATATTCAAGCTCTATTCTCAAAATTATCATAAGATTATGTTTTAAATTTGAAATGATGTCGTAAGTGTAATGTAAAAATATTAAATTTTGTGCCAGACCTTGCATTTAACACCCTTATAAAAACTGATAAAAAAGTATTTAAAAGTTGAAGGGGGATAATGATTTTGTTTTCAAGATACTCACAATCGGTGCTTATATCGAATTTGAATATATCTAATTATTTAACCAAAATAATTATAGTCAAAATTTTTTTATTGTAAAATCCCCTTCATAAAAGATATATGTACTTAGATTATATAATACGTGAATATTCTTATTCCATTTAATTTCCAGAACTTACAAGTTTGAATGCTTGTAAAAGAAGTTTGCATGTTAAATATATTATATGAATTTGAAGATTATTATTAATAATTTTTAAAATATTTTAGAAGATATACTTATATTCGATAATAATTGTATAAATAATATTGATAATATATCATCAATTTCTGAGACAAATTTTCCAGATCATTTTAGAAATGTTACGTAACAGGGTAGCAGAATGTACATAGATCATGCGTTAAACCAACATAAAGTACAATTGATACACTTTTGTCACATAACAGTCATGTCACATTGTTACATAGCTGTTACTAATGTGCATTATGCACAGCTTACAAAACCACACACGAACGCCATTAAATTTCACTTACGCAATTCTGCAACAATATTGTTATAGTCCATGGATGTAACCAAGTTATGGAACAAATGTTACACCATTGTTACATAGCAGGTATGTCACGTTGTTACATCGCCGATACTAATTTACATTATACACAACTTACAGAACTACATCGTAACACTGTAATGAAATTGTTATAGTTCATGCGTGTAACCAAGTTACAGAACCACTCTTACATTCTTCTTTTGTAACAAAAACATCTCACTGCTACAGAATTGTTACACATTTTTTCTATGGAACTGGTACATCTTCATTCGGCAAAAAAGTTTCTGAACATTGTTACTGTCCAGTTATAGAGCAAGCATGTCACTGAACAGTAACATTCGTTATATAACCAAATATAATAATGCTACTCCTTTGTTACGGAACAGTTATAGAACGTGTTTGCTGGGATGGAGGCGCATATGCCAGGCATTTCGTACAAGGCACATGCGTGCGCGCATGCAGCAAGCACTTAGTGCGGGTGCAAGGAGTCTTAAAATTGTACATTTATATTAAAATAAAAGTATTACATATTTAATAGAGTAACGAAACCAATTACCGAGGGGGATCCGATTTTCTAAGGTCGAAGATAAAGGTTTTTCTATTTTTACTATTTCTGCTAATTTAGGATATTGGAAAGCTTATAAATGAGACTTCTTCAATGGCTGGTATTAATAAAAAATAAATATATAACATTTTAAGTTACAAGAAATCAAGTGTCTCTGCGACAAATGGTTCCCCTTCAGTAATTTGTATTTGTATTCTTATTTATTCATGAACAGTTCCTAGGACTAGATAGCTCTATAAGGAGCAAGTGATACAATTATATCACAGATATTACAGATATTACAATTAAAATGTGACGATCGGTTTGACTATTTAAATAAAATATAATCACTTAACAAGAGTAAAGAAATAAACTATAATACATATAATTAGATGTGCTCTATTACCAGTAATACTGTAAATGTACGTATGCAAATATACATACTTAAAAGTAAATACATTCATGTGCACGCTTATATATGTTTTAACCCAAGGATTTAAGTGTTACTAATGTGTAATTTCAAGAGTAGGATTCGAAGTTTCAAATAAAGTGACCAAAAAGGAGTTTTTTATTGTAATATTGTGAGGGTGCATTTATAATTATTATAGGTAGTTTGTTCCAAATACGAGCACTACGAATAATGAAAGACCTTTGCTTTTTACACGTGCAGTGTGGCTTGATATTGAGTACTGTTTTCCTAACACGGAGTTTGGAATGTGTCGGTTGAACGTTGTCAATAAAATAGAAGAGGTTAGAAAGATAGTGCGGAGCTTCATTACTGAATAGGCTATAAAGCAAGTCACCCATAAAAAAGTATCTTCTTTTAGCAGCGTCAGTAAGTCCTGCTCTTTTTCTATACTGGGTACTATGTTCACTTTTTGGAATTTTATAGATGAACCGAATGCAAGCATTACGCGTACGCTCAAGCTTGGCATTCAGCTCATCAGTAATATCAACACATACCACACTGCCGTTGTCAAAGAAAGGAAGGATGAGGCTTTTAATTAAGAGGATGCGCATTGGATTAGGAAGTGATTCTTTGTTTCTGTTAAGCTGTTGCAGAACTCTAAATGTTTTCCTCGAAATATCTGCAACTTGTTCATTTCAAGTAAGAGAGCGATTAACCCTCCGTTTACACACTTCTTTTTCCAACCTTCCGTTTACACACAGGGTCTTTTAAGTCCTATTCAGTTTTCGAACTGTTTCTGGCTTTAAAAGAATCGAATAAATTTCAGGCTTATTTTTCTAAGTGTCTGCTACACGATGCAATTGTTGTTAGTGGCAATCGTTAAAAACTTTTTAAATTAAAATTTAAATTTGGAAAAAATATAGAAAAAAATCGATACTTGCTAAAAAATTCATAATTTTGCAAAAAATAAATTTAAAAAAAAGCGTTGCAACGTTTTAAAGCTTAGACTAGGACCTTCGAAAAAAATAGAGGCCCATTGGCAGCGACTTCAAAAAGTTGAATTATTTAAAGACCTGAAAAATATGAATATTTTACAGTGATTCATGCAGGCAATTCCATAGAAAAAGCAGGATATTGAATGATAATGCATATTTATTGTATAAAAATAGTAAAATTCAATCAAAAATATTCAGTTTGCACAATCTTTACAGAAATGTATACGGTATTCTTCGCAAACTGCCTTACCGCAGGAGGCACAATAGTAAAAAAAAATGGATTAATAGTAAGGAAAAAAATCTGTGTGTCCAAATTTGTCGCTGTTTTTTCGGACATAGTTTAGGGGAGGACGTACGCTAAAATATACAGGAGTTCACCTCGTTTCGAATGGAATATCAGCTAGAGATTTTTGATTGGTGGGTTAGTCATGATTCAAATTTACTGACAAGAAGCCACCAATTAAAAACTTCTTGCAAATATTCCACTCAAAACGAGGCGAACTCCTTTGCAATTCAGCGTACCTCCTCCCCAAACTATGTCCGAAAATTCGATGTTCATTTTTTATTCGCACGCGTATCGTCGTTTGGTCTCCTTACTATTACTGCCTCATATACAGGATTGTTTGGAGCAGATTCTCGATGTGCACCTCTACACTCTTTTTTCCACTGAAAAACTGTCGAGAATTGTACGAAAACTTTATGTTGCTCATATAAATACCGGAAAATAACAAATAAAGCAAAACATTTAATATTCACTAACTTGTGAAAACACTAACGCGGTTTACACACAGGGTCTTTTATGTCACTGTACGCACTTTCACCGCGCACCGTTCAAAGGTTAACTGACGAACTTCAGCGCCACTCACAGGACCTGACCCTATTACTACCTAGATTTTTTAGAGGGGGGAACCGAACTTCCATATTTTTCCAAAGACGAGACATTCCAGTTTGAAAAATCGTTTGTGCCTTAAAATCCCCTGTGTAAACGGAGGATTAAGAATATAGGCTAAATCTTTCACAGATTCCACAAAGGCAATTGTTGCAAGTAAAAGAGAGGAAGAAGGTCCTGTGACAATAGCCTTAGTTTTAGCAGGGTTAAGAGTGAGTCCGTCTTTCAAGGCCCACTGCACCACCAAATCAATATCCTCCTGTACCTTTTAAAGTAAGCTCTTAAGAGTGGCAATAAGCCCCGAGAGGTACGACTTGAAGTCGTCGGAATATTTGTGATAGTTGCAGTGTCCAATTTCGCTACCAACTTCAGATGTATAAATATTAAATCGAGTGGGTGCTAGCGCGGAACCTTGAGGAACCTTGAATCCTCCCCACAATCAGAAAGCTCACCATTGCTAATTTGTACTCTTTCAGAACGATTACTGAGATCAGATTTAAACCATTTAACAGCCATATTTGAGAGATGAAGTGATTTGAGCCTAGTCAATAGTAGAATATGGTTAACTGTATCAAATGCCTTAGAAAAGTTAAAAAGAACAACAACCGTTATTTCCCTTCTAGCAATTGCCAGTTTCAGGTCAGAATTTACTTCAATTGAATCTGTAAGTGTACTATGCCTGGCACGGAACCCAGATTGCATTGGGTCCTTTAAATTGTAATTTCCGTGTGTGCAGTAAGTTGCTGATGGATAATGCGTTCAAAAGGCTTAGACAAGGCACAGAGGATGGACATCGGGCGGAAATCTTTGGGAGAGGTAGGGTTAGATATTTTAGGAACAGGGCGAATAATCGCCTCTTTCCAGGCATCAGGAAATACCCCACCTGTAGAGATGCGTTATAGATATGCAAGAGAATAGGACCAATGACTGGTAAAGCTAAGCGAATCATTTTCCTTGAAATACCATCAGAACCTTGGGCATTTGATTTGATCTCTAAGAGTTCTTTAATTAGGGTTTCTTGCGATATGTCAGCGAGGAATAATTTAGTATCATCAAAAGGAGAGGGAACTGAGGACGGGGAAGGAGTGTTGTTTGCAAGGAGTGTGGATTTTGTGGTGAAAGCTGTTAAAAGGTCTGCAGGGGAGAAATTGTTATCAGGAGCCAAGTGTTTTGGAGGAATAAGTCCAAGTCGACTTTAGAGAAGCCAGATGTTTTTATTCTTATTTCAGTTTTTGATAGGATTGCAATTATGTTGATTGTATGAATCCCTAATTTTGGTTTAAACTAAGTTTCTCAATTTACCAAATGCGGCTTGAATAATACTATATTTGTTATATTGGCCAATCTATGTTTATTCTCTCTTTATTCACCAAGTCTTTGATATAAGAAGTAATACAAGGAGTGGAGTTCTTTTTTGCTTTGAGGGTGTGGAGAGGCGCATATATGTCAAAGGCTAAAGATAAACATTTTGTTAGACAAATAAGCTTTCTATTTATATCTTTTTCAATGAAAATGCTTTTCCAATCATAAGTAGAGAGGTGCTCAAGAAATTCGGTGTTATTTATTGAATCGTCTAGTTGCAAAACCGGCCATCTCCAAAAAATCTTGAAATTTGTTAAGACAGTATTTACTCGGTGCTTTGTCATCCTTAGTACGCGGAGGAATGCTTCTCTACATACAGGAATCTGCCTGGTCGTCCTACGAATGGACCCTGCTGGAAGTGAAAAGATAGAGATCCTATCCTTTTGACTCATTTTGAATCTTTATGATTGAAATAAATAGAGAAAATGTATCCCATTCTATCTCTTTGTCAATCTAAATTCGCGTCTATCTTTTTCAATTCACTCTTTTCTGTCTCATCCTATACTTTATCCATCCACGTCAATATTTTTCTATCTTTTTGTCAATCTAAATTCACGTCTTTCTTTTCCAATCTCCTTTTCTCGATCTCATCCTATCCTGCTTCTATCATCGTGAATCTTTTTCTAACTCTCAATTAATCTAAACTACCTTTATCTTTTTCAATCTCCTTTTCCCTATCTCTTCTTATCCTCGATGTATCCGCGTCAATCTTTTTCTATCTTTTTGTGTATATAAATTCACGTCTTTCATTTCCAATCTGCTTTTCTCTATCTCATTCTATCTTGCTTCTATCAACGTCAATCTTCTTCTATCTCTCAATTAATCTAAACTCCCTTTATCTTTTTCAATCTCCTTTTGCCTATCTCTTCTTATTTTCGATCTATCCACGTCAATCTTTTTCTATCTTTGTGTCTATATGAATTAACGTCTTTTTTTTCCAATCTTCTTTTCTCGATCTCATCCTATCCTGCTTCTATCAACGTCAATCTTTTTCTATCTCTCAATTAATCTAAACTCCCTTCATCTTTTTCATTCTCATTTTCCCTACCTCTTCTTATCCTCGATCTATCCGCGTCAATCTTTTTCTATCTCTTTGTGTATATAAATTCACGTCTTTCATTTCCAATCTCCCTTTCTCTATCTCATCCTATCTTGCTTCTATCAACGTCAATCTTTTTCTATCTCTCAATTAATCTAAACTCCCTTTATCTTTTTCAATCTCCTTTTGCCTATCTCTTCTTATCTTCGATCTATCCACGTCAATCTTTTTCTATCTTTGTGTCTATATAAATTCACGTCTTTCTTTTCCAATCTCCTTTTCTCTATCTCGTCCTGTCCTGCTTCTATCAACGGGAATATTTTTCTATCTTTCTATCAATCTAAACTGTAGTTATCTTTTTCAATCTCCTTTTTTTCATCTCCGTTCATCCTCCATCTATCCACATCAATCTCTCTCTACCTCATCCTATACTGATTCTATCAACGTCAATATTTTTCGATCACTCTATCAATCTAAACTCCCTTCATCTTTTTCAATCTCCTTTTCCCTATGTCTTCTTCTCCTCGATCTATCCGCGTCAATCTTTTTCTATCTTTTGGTCTATATAAATTAAGGTCTTTCATTTCCAATCTCCTTTTCTCTATCTCATCCTATCCTGCTTCTATCATCGTGAATCTTTTTCTAACTCTCAATTAATCTAAACTACCTTTATCTTTTTCAATCTCCTTTTCCCTATCTCTTCTTATCCTCGATCTATTGGCGTCAATCTTTTTTTAATCTTTTTGTCTATATAAATTCACGTCTTTCTTTTCCAATCTCCTTTTCTCTATCTCATCCTATCCTGATGCTATCCACATCAATATTTTTCGATCTCTCAATCAATCTAAATTCTCGTTATCTCTTCCAATCTCCTTTTCCCTACCTCTTCTTATCCTCGATCTATCCGCGTCAATCTTTTTCTGTCTTTTAGTCTATATAAATTCACGTCTTTCATTTCAAATTTCCTTTTCTCTATCTCATCCAATCGTGATTCTGTCAACGGGAATATTTTTCTATCTCTTTATTAATCTAAACTGTCGTTATAATTTTCAATCTCCTTTTTTCTATCTCCTTTCATCATGCATCTATCCACATCAATCTTTCTCTATCTCATCCTATCCTGATTCTATCAACATCAATATTTTTCGATCACTCTATCAATATAAACTCCCTTTATCTTTTTCAATCTCCTTTTCCCCATCTCTTCTTATCCTCAATCTATCAACGTCCAACTTTTTCTATCTTTTCGTCAATCTAAATTCACGTTTTTCATTTGAAATCTCCCTTTCTCTATCTCATCCTATCCTGATTCTATCAACGTCAATATTTTTCGATCACTCTATCAATATAAACTACCGTTATCTATTTCAATCTCCTTTCTCTATCTCTTCTTGTCCTATATGTATTCTCGTTAATATTTTTCTATCTCTCTGCCAATCTAAATTCCCTTCTATATTGTTTAGTATCCTCTCCTCTGCCGCCTCGTATGCTACATCTATGAACGTCTATCTTTTTCAATATATTTTTCAGTCTAAATTCACGCCACGGTATCTTTCTGGTGCGTGGTCAATGAAATTAGAATAGAAAATGATAAGAGTACTCAATTGCGGAAGATAGAAAAAGAGATAGACAAAAAATAAAATTTATATTAAACGGATAGAATGAAGTAAAGAAACCCTCACAGCAAGGGATATCGGTGGGATATCCCATTCAGCTCCCGCGATATCTCAGGCATATCCCAGGAGATCCCAGGGACATCACGAATGATATCCTACGGGGCGGAATTTCCCGATATCGATAAATCTCCTTTATCAGGATTGAGAACTTATTTTGGTCATACGTTCAGTATACTATATATGCTTATTTCATTATATATTAAGAGAAAATAGACCACAAAATTTTTAACAGTATTGACTGATATCCGTTTTGTTTTCAATGTCATCGAACGATTTGTTTCATGTAACGATTTTAATATATGTAATTTATTTGGTGTAAAATTATTTTTTGGATGTAGGAATTGAATTTGATCAAAAATGTATGTTTTTACAGACAATTTTTTTTAATAATGTTATTATCTTGAAAAAGACCCAAATACGGGTCGAAACGTCGATTTTCTCTTAATATGTAATGAAGTAAACATATATATATTGAACGTATGACCAAAATAAGTTCTCAATCCTGATAAAGGAAATATATCCATATCAACCAGACGTTCAAAAAAAGGTTAACATTCAAGACTTCTGTCTGGAATTTTGGAATTTTAATTTTTACGGTCTGTTACGTACTGGAGTGATGGGATACTTTGCATACATACTCCAACGATATGGAATGCAACCAAGATCTGATATAGAATAGAATAGAATAGAATATAATAGAATATATTTATTAAGTCCCTAGAGCTAAGCAGCCCTCTAAGGAACAAATTTTACAGATGTTTTACAACAAACAATGTGACACCTCTGGTCAAACGACGATTATGACGTTGGTAAAACAAAAAGAATTACAGATGGATAAAGATAAAAAAGAATATATCATATAATGAATATGAGTCATATATGCTATTATAAGCTAGTGGTAGGCAAAACGTATATCATTAGAGAACTTGAAACTTAATTGTTAGATAACTTATATAAACAATGGATCGAAATGCAAAGATTTAATTGTTATAATATTAAGGCGTTATAATGAAACGGCGTAAAACGACACTAAATGTTAGATAAATGAACGAAAATCAATTCACCAGTACGAAATTTCAAGAGTAGAATTACCAGTACTAAATAAATACTTAAAACATAGCTTTTTAAAGTGATAAGGCGAAGGTGGATTCCGAATTGATTGAGGTATCTTATTCCAAAGACGCGCTCCCCTCGCCGTAAAGAATCTTTGCAACTTACAAGATTTGTGACGTGGAACTGTAAGGACCGTTTTTCTTACACGAAGCCTAGACTGA